>JAUUDZ010053511.1:0-10434 GCA_032361705.1 Panulirus versicolor | reverse complement strand
GGGGGTCCCTCATTATTGAGGGCACGCCTGGTGCCGCCTCACTCTCTCTCTCTCTCTCTCTCTCTCGCTCTCTCTCTCTCTCTCTCTCCATGGGTCATTGAACCGCCCCGTAATTTATAGATTGAACAAGATCAGTGGGGGAGGGGGGTGGGGGTGTTATTGTTATTCTAATTGGTAACGTAAATGTGAGATATTTAGCCATTCGATGGACCCCACAGGGTCAGATCAGGGGCCAAGGGTCGTCCAATTACCCCTCAGCGGTCGTTAAGTCATGCCGAGTCTTGTTAAAGCTATTCCCAACGGGTTAATATGTGTGTGTGTGTGTGTGTGTGTGTGTGTGTGTGTGTTTACCGGTCGCTGGGGGTTCCGTTGGTGGGTAGGGGTGTGAAACGGGAAGGGAGGGTGGGTGCGTGGGTTCCTGTGGGAGGAGTGCGAAGCCCCCGGGTGTCGCAGGTTGGAGGGAGAGGTGTGCGGCCGGCGCCTGGCGTAGTGTAGATAGCGCAGGTACTGGAGGGCCCACCCCACCCGCGGGCGCAGGGGAGGTTATACAGAGAGAGGCGCGGCTCGCGTCTTATTACGGGGGGGCCTTCGCGATGGGGATGGAGATAGGGCGTCGTAGGCGAACCTCGGGTGGAGAGAGAGATAGAGAAAGAGAGAGAGAGAGAGAGAGAGAGAGAGAGAGAGAGAGAGAGAGAGAGAGAGGAGTGTTGGGTTGAGGCGAGGTGTGACCTGTGCGCAGGGGCAGGAGAGGACCGGTTATCTGGCGGGTCCCTCTCTGGCGCCCCCGCCGCCCCTGGGGGATTGGGAGGCAGTAACCTAGTCCAGTTCTCCAGCGGATAAACAGATCGGCTATATCTCCAAATCTCTCTCGCTTCCTGTGGTAAAATGTCAAAATACTGCGGTTCAGACCTGCAGTAACATACGCTAAACATGTTGGTCTGTACCACGTCGTCCCGCTCATGTCTTGGGAATCCCACGTGGAGCACATTACAAAATCATCGCAGAAAGCTGAGGGGTTTTGTATAGAGGCTCCAGGTGGTGTTCGCCTCCTCCTCTTGCCTAGAGGCCCCGTTCGCCCGAGTGTCAAGTACTGTTCACTCATTTGCGTGCCTCTGCCTCCACCTTTCTTACAGCCACAGTGGTTCCGTCTTAGGCGGGTCTCCTCTATCGTCGTTCCTCTCCATCCTCCGTAATGGTGCGCGCCTCTCATTTGAGCTGTAAGGCCCGCGTCCACAGCCACTTTAGTAATATGGCTCGGACCCGCGGCACGCTGTTGGCTGTTGCTGTGTTGGAGACCAGCCAGACGAGGATTAGCCGTTATGGTACATCCTTTCCCCATGCAACGAAGCTGTGGAATTCATCTTTCTCCGTTCGTCTTTCCCTCTTCCTTGAAGCCGTTCCAGCTTCGTGTCGTGTTTTAGGATTGATTATTTTACATTTTCAGTCGGCTTTGTCGCAGTAGGGCAACCTTTTGCCCATATTCCCCTCCATCTACGAAGGATGATATAAAATTTAGGCTCACATTTACGTGGCAAACTTGATCAATAGCATTTGGTGTGGTTAGGTTCTCTGTCCCAGTGTGTAGCCTGCCTGACCCAATGTGTGGCCATGCTGGTTGGCCCAGTATATGGCCTGCGTGGCCCCAGGGTGTGCCGTGCCGTGCCTGGCCGCAGATCCCGCAGCTCCTGTACAATCCTCTCCTAAGACCAGCACTTACTGGTTGGCCTTCTGGATCCTCTCTCTTAGTTCCTCCACCGTGTCTTCCACATCCTTCCCTCACCCTCTCTCTCTCTCTTCCTCCCTCACCCCCTCCCTCCCTCTTTCTTCCCCCTCCTCCTCCTCCTCCTCCTCCTCCTCCTCCTCCGGATAAATCTTCCCACACGTGTCTTGTTTTTCCAGTAAAGGAAGGAAACTCTATCCTGGTGACCTTGTTTATAGTTCGAGTGGTGACGTCAGGTTCACAGCTTATTCACTTCTTGTCTTGCGAGACACATGGCCCTATGGTAGAGTGTTGGTCCCACATATTGCCATGGCATATGACCTTTTGGTGCCGAGCTCGACCAACACATTGCCAAGGAAACAGCTGATTTGGACACAACTCTAGGCATATAGGTGATTCGGGGTTTGACGGTCAGGAAGGTGTCAGAGAGTTATATATATATACATATTCAATAGAGCAGACGATGCTCACCAGCTTGTGACAGTCAGCTGATGCTCAACTTCGTGGCTGACTTTATAGTCCTGGAACACCTGAACTGTTCCGTGTTTAACCTGATTGATCGTAACAAAGGAATTATATATATATAACACATCCTGGGCTGAAGAAATGTAGCATAAGTGTAACACTATTCAGGTGTTTGTGTGATACTTGTGTTACTTCCCAGCACCTTAGATGCACTGGGAACACATGTCTTTTGTAACCAAGTGTTATCTGCTGGGAAGGAGTTCGAGTGATTGAGATATGTACAAGAGAAAGCGGCAGGAAGCCGAGAGGAAGGTGCAAGGGCTGAAGAAGAGGGCAAGTGAGAGGTTGGTGGAGAGTTAGCACAAAAAATACAGGGTTTTCCTTCCTCCAGACCTGGTTATTCAAACGATAAGCACAGGATTGTCTTCCCTCCATACCTGGTTATTCAAACGACAAACACAGGATTGTCTTCCCCTCCTGACTTAGTCATTCACACGACGAACACAGGATTGTCTTCCCTCCATACCTGGTTATTCATACGACAAACACAGGATTGTCTTCCCTCCATACCTGGTTATTCATACGACAAACACAGGATTGTCTTCTCTCCCTGACCTGGTTATTCACACGACAAACAGAGGGCTGTCCTCCCATCTTGGCCTGGTTAGTCGAACAGCAAACACACAGGGAACATGTGGTAGTCATTACAGCTACAGATTTACGATGTCAGACGGTGGGTGGGAGGTCGCCAGCTGGGGACAGCTTATGGTGTCTACACGGGACCTGGAACCTTGTCAGCTGGTGAGTAACAGTACCCTAGTACCTTACTGCCTGGTATCTGACTCTTGCCAGCCTGGCTAAATGTTAGTCGTCTGACAACAACAGGGACCTCGTTATCCAGTACCTGGCTGTCGTTTCGTTTAAGGGGACCTGTTCACCGTTAAGCGTTCCGTCACCGTCCGACTCTCTTATGACTGGCGTATCCTTTGCAGAAACTCGTTCTTCGGTGAGTCAGGTTTACGTAAGGCGTCGAGGCGTGGCCGGCTTGGGGTGAGGGCAACTATATTTCCGGCGACACCACCCTCCATTACCCTGCGTATACCCACCGACAACCGGGTGTAAGACGTTGCTTTACCGTATGTATACTTTACGATGGTTTTGGAGGTTTGCTCCTCCTCGAAGCTCGGTCTGAGACCTTACCTTACCTTACTTATACCTTACGGTGATTTGGGAGGCCTTCTACAAGAACCCCACAGCTGTGTGTAAGACCTTCCCTTGCCTTATGTATACCTTACAGTGGTTTCAGAGGTCCTAAACCCAGTACACCTTGGTCTAAGATCTTACTCTACCTTATGTATATCTTGCGATGGTTTCTAAGGTCTTCTGGCCCCTCAGATAGGTGTGGGACCTTACCTTTCGTATACCTTGCAATGGTTTCCGAGGTCCTCTAACCTTATAGGTCGGTGTGGGGACCACGCCAGTCGTGTTGGTCCTCTGTTCAGCCAGTCTGTTGGAGGCCGCGGCCCGTAGGCCTTCGTAACCACCACGTCCTGGCTAGTCAGGTACTTCCTGAACCATAGCGAGTTTCTTGCAGATCTATAATTTTCGTGATAGTTAATCGCATGTGATTGCTGGTTTGCTGGCTCTCTCGTTAACGTGGGGGTTGGTCTACCCTCTCCCGTGTTGCTAGGCGACCTGTGATGGACGAAAGTATTTTTCCGTATGACTTGGGTGTCTTGTGTGTGTGGGTGATTGAAGAGGGTTGGACACGTCGATGCAGTTGGTGTTGAGGAGTTGGGTGTGGAAAGGAATAGTAAGAAAGATAAGCACCAACGGGCTACTAGGTTCTTTCCATGCAGTCTGTGATAGCAGAGATCTGACACATAGAGTCTTACACACACACACACACACACACACACACACACACTCATCATGTAATGCATGTGGGCAGCTGAGGAGGACTGTTATAAATCAAGCTTTATGTCATCGGGAATGATAACGCCCACTTTTCTTTTTTTCTCTCTCTCTCTGTTTACGTTCTGTAGCTGAGCAGAATGTGGGTTGAATGGCTTGTCTTCTCGATTATACTTGCCGTTGTGTGCAACTTTGCAGCCCATCGGTATCAGAATGTATTTATTCGCCATTTGTGTGTCCAGTGTCTCAGTTAATCCAGGTCGGCTTTTAGGTGTAGAGGCCCCAGTTTCTCTCGTAGTTTTGTGTCCTGGTTTATTGTCGTCTACAAATTTCGATGATCTCATAGCATGGCCCACCGTCGTTGTCATTGATAAACCATATGTCCGATAGAAAATGTTGGACCAAGGATGATCCCCGTGGCACGCCACTTCTCACGTGTAACCGTTCTGTGGCTGTCACTCAGCCAGTTCTCATACCACCACCGAGTTATATAACGCCATCTGAATCATGAGACTTTGATGCGGGACGTGATTATCGAATGATTCTTGAGAATATTGATATACGACATCAGCAGCTTCACTTTCATTACGTATGTTGATCATACCATCAATAGAAATCAAAGTAGACTTGTCCCACATGAACGATTTCGTCGGAAGACCTTGCTGAGAACCGCTGATTTGGGTGGTCAAACCTTTGAGCTTTGTGCAATCGTGTCGGCTCGTGGGCTGTGGTGGTTGGATGTGCATGCGGCCGGGGTAGACGCGTCATGGCCGTTGTATTAACCTAGGGTGTAGTTAGCTAGGGTGAGGGTGTGAAGGTCGTCGACCATGTTAACCATGGGTGATGGTCCCCTTAGAGTTACTGGACTACCATAGTAAAATTTTAATGGTACGCATCGGTTTTATCACTTTTTGAAAGCTTGGCATATATGCCTAGGTTGTTTCTCATGTTTGCGAGGTAGACGCTAGGAACAGGCGAAGAAAGGCCACATTCTCTCGCTTCCATTCTCTACCTGTCATGTTTAATGCACCGAAACCACAGCTCCCTATCCACAACCAGGCCTCATAGACTTTACCATTTTTTCCCCCGGCCGCTTCACATTCCCTGGTTCAGTCCATTAACAGCACGTCGACCCCTGTATACCGCATCGTTCCTGCCACTTGTCATAATGGTGTTATGTACAGATCACATCCACACTTCTCACGGTTTAGTGTGGCACGTGCATACCGTGACTGGCTCAAGATAGCAGTATCCACTAGAGAGAGATTCAGACACCCTTTCTTGACAGCCAAAAGCCTCGGTCAAGGTACGGGCTACCTCCTCTTCCTTGACAGCCAAAAGCCTCGGTCAAGGTACAGGCTACCTCCTCTTCCTTGACAGCCAAAAGCCTAGGTCAAGGTACGGGCTACCTCTTCTTCCTTGACAGCCAAATGTCTCGGCCAAATGCTGAACTAGCTCCTCCTCTTTGACAGTCAAAGGTCTTGTTCAAGTGTTGGACCAACCCCTCTTCCTTGACAGCCGAAAGTCTTTCATATGGTGGACTACCTGCTCTTCTTTGACAGCCAAAAGTCTCGGTCAAGTATAGGACTAACCCCTCATCCTTGACGGTCGAAAGTCTCGGGTCAAGTGCTGGATCACACCCTCTCTTTCCCGACAGTCGAAAGTCAAGGTCAAGTGCTGGATTTCGCACATTTACTCGTCACCCACAGGTCTCCTTAAGAGCTGGACTTTGGGATAAGCTAAAGACCTCTCACCACAGGCACAAATCCCTCACACCGACCGGGCCTCCATAGGTTAATTGTTATATAGTCAGACCTAAACAACTGTTTAGTATAATGCAGGTAATTCAGTCCACCCAGATCTGGAGAGCGAGTGAGGCAATCAAGACCCGCGATGATGATGATGATGACACCATTCAAAGAACTTGTTCTCTCCCCCGACTGGATCTCGGCTGTATGCTAACGCCACCATATACGGCCGGAGAAATAGCCGTGCTAGAAAGCGTCTAGGAGGTCCTTTACCACCCGGATCGGTGCAGTAGAACATGTGGATTGCTTGACCCGGGATAAAAAAGCTTCGTAAGCGGCAGACGCGAGAGATACGTTGTTATAAATCCCTGAAAAAGAGTGGGAAGACCTAGTCCTCTAGCTTCCAGAGAAAATGATAATTCCCCACTGGAATGCACGAGTTAAGTCTTTGGTAGAGTCGCTAGAGATTCAGAGAATGAAAACGAGAAATGTAAGGGGCTTATGTCTGTGTATTTTCCTGCCATTATGTTTAAGGAACACCTTGATATGATTCAAAATGCAATTTGAAAGTCTTTCTTAGGTTGCACCCGACCAGTCAAGTGCAAACAGCCCGATCGACCAGGCCTTCATCGTAGAAGCTTTCTCTGGCAGACTTGAACTGAGGAGTTTGAACACAGCCCCTAAATCCAGGGGGTATAGACAAAAACGGAATCGTGTGCAGAGTTGGCACGATGATGAGCGACTGATGTTTTCGAGACGCTGCCCCTCTCAAGTACATGTTCTGGATACGTAGATGGGGTCCAGCCGTCCGTGGCGGCGTTAGGTATTCATTCCGTCTCCCTTCGCTACTCAGGTTCTTAAAAAGAGTTCCGTTCGGGTTCGTAACTGCCTAGTTGAGAGTTCCGTTCGGGCTCGTAACTACCTGGTTCAGAAGGCGTTTTAAGGAAATTTTTAACTTCCCCTTCTTTTAACCCGGTGATCAGGCACAGAAAAACACTGATGTTATGTTGGGAAGGAAAATGGGATGACAGAAATGAATAGAACTAAAATGCTTGGCTGGAGGTCAGTGGACGGAGGTGAAGTGAGCATTGTGTTATCTGTAGCAAGTAGATACTATGCCCCCGTGTGAGCCGGCCTGTGTTGCAGTGTCGAGTTGCCACCGTGTAAACATCTCGTCTGTGGCTAGTTCATCCTCCCTCGGCCCTGAGTGTATGTGGTTTGCTTCTGTCTCTCTTTTTTCTTTCCCCTGGCCCTTCAGAACCACCTTTTCCAGTTGACGTTGGCCGCGTCGCTCGGTGTGTAGTGTGTGTGTGTGTGTGTCCCCTTGATCGATGGCCGGTTCAAAGAACCGCTGAGGCGGCCGTGTTATCGTCATGTCAAAGGGGAGAAGCGTGATTGTCTCGTCTTACGATAAGGCTCTGGTTCATTATGCTTCTCCCCCGAATCTTTAAAGTGCTATGTTTGGTATTTCCTTTTGAGCCAATTAGGCGTTTGTGGGATGGAGTGAGAAGTGTTAAGTTTACTACATTCATTTAGATTTGATGGTGTATAGGAAAGTCATTTTTACACTCGACGTAAACCAGATATTTTATTTAAATTTGATAGGAATGTACAGGAAGGTAATCGCTGCACTTGACGTTAAAACCGAAGGATTTAAATGAAACTGATAAAGAATGCGCACGAAGGCAATTCCAGCACCCGACGTTCGTCAGATACTTTTATTGAAATTTGATAAACTGTTTATTCTAATTTTCTCTGGCAATGTATTTTTATGATGAACTATTTTCTTCTCTCGTGTTTCAGGTAGGTGAGTGAGGTGAGCAGGTCAGGTGTGGGTTGTCTCGACCCCCCATTTCCTACCCCAGCAGCGTTGTAGTCCCTCCCCCTCCGTGAGTATGTTGCCTCATAATGTTTGTTTATAAATGTAAATCCGTGACAAGCGAGTGGCCTTGGCGTTCCCGCCTCGCCCCTTTCAGTCTCTTAACAGTTAAGGGAGGCCGTGTACAAGCCGGCACAGCAGCATGCTCAGACTCTCTCACACACACTCGCACTCACACACGCACACACACTCACACACGCACGCCCGGGTCGGTTGAATATCGAGGGTGAGGAGGTGTCAGACAGAATGGTAAACTGACAGTATGTGTGTGTGTGTGTGTGTGTGTCGGCCTGACCAGCGCCTCATCTCTCCTCCAGGCTCTGGTGGTGGGAGGGCTTCCTACCCCTAGCTCAAGGGCCCTTCAGGTGCTGGGGAACTTAGGGCTTCTTCTTTTGGTCGTCTTCCAGTGTTGTGAAGATCCGCCGCGGTGCGCTCTTATGTCGTCCTCATTACGGTGATATCTCTCTAGACCCTCCTGTGTTGTGGTGGTGGTGGTGGTGGTGGTGGTTGTGTGTTAGTGGCGTGTTTTCAATTAGCTGTGCGATGTTTACCCTCGGGAGATCGGGATCTTAGCATCTGTTACCTTCCATTTCTTTTCATAAAGCTTGGGGAAAAGATAAGAATAAAACACAGCTTCGTAAAGCTAGCCCATGACTTCTCTTGCAATTCGAATCGTAGGATTAAATTCAAAGACATTTTTGCAGGTTATCGCATTTACGAATGCGTTACAAAACTGCAAGAAATGTGAAAAAAAAAACAAAATTTAACAATAAAAGTAAATAAGAGAGTTACTGATTTTACACCACAGCAGTGACACTGCGCCGTTGGAATATAAAATGATATAAAGATGATATAAGGCTCATGGTCGGGAGGCACAGATCCGTATGTGGCTTGGTAGAGGCGGCAATTGGCTTCCAAAGAGAGTGGAGTCGTGAACACTTTAGCCTTCCTGCTGCAGACCAGGACAAAGAGAGGTCCTCCTCCTCCTCCTCCTCCTCCTCCTTCTCTTCCCCCTCCTTCTCCTTCTCTTCCCCCTCCTCCTTCTCCTCCTCCCGACACATTAACCAACATGGCATGGGCGTCTGTTTGGTGGCCCCGGAACCGCTTCCAACTTCAGATCTTCAAATGGAATCGATACTTAATCGTATCATTTCTCCTTCTTCATCCCATTTTCTTTTTCCTTACTCCTCTCTTCCTCCTTGTGTTAACTTGCAGATATTATTTGCTATTTCCTTTCACCTGTACTGAAAGGCGAAATCGGGGAAAAACATCGCTTGGCAGTGTATGTGTGTGTGTGTGTGTGTGTGTCTGTGTGTGTGTGTGTGTGTGTGTGTGTGTGTGTGTCTGTGTGTGTGTGGTTCTTGTCAGATCACTTGATTTATCAGCATGTTTAACAGCACGAGTTGGAGGCTACTCTTTTTCTCACAATTCTAACTCGTTTTCGCGAAGGGTATCACGAAGGGTAGCTTTTCCCTCCAATTGATTTCAATTACGTCGATCGAGTGGTTCGATTCTGTGAAGCAGCAGCTGGTGAAACAGTTTATAACCATGATCAAGTAGGAGCACGACTATGGAGGGGGGGGGGGGTCGTCGTTAGTAGCTGGTGAAACTGTTTCGAACCACAATCAAGATGGAGCACGACCATAGGGAGGTGTGGTGGTATTAGGTCGTTATCAGCTGGTGAAACTGTTTCGAACCACGATCAAGAAGGAACACGACCATATGGGAGTGGTGGTGGTGTTGGGTCGTGAGCAGCTGGTGAAACTGTTTCGAACCCATGATCAAGAAGGAACACGACCATATGGAGTTGGTTTTGGGTCGTTCTTTATGTCTCTTCTTATCCTTAGTTCTTGTCTTTTGTCCACGACCTCTCTGAGTTCTCCTTACTTCGCCAAGGCGTGTGCTAAGCATTTACATGAAGACCTGTTGCCAGGTTTTTTTCTTCCTCAACACTGGTCTGGAGAGTTTATAGCCGGAGTATCCATCGTTGGAAAGTTTATAGCCGAAGTATCCAGCGTTCCACCTGAACTTCTTTTCTTCATCTCCTGATGAAGCTTTACCATCTGTAAAGTTGTATATTTGCTTAATCTATTCATAGTATGAGTTTTTTTTTTCTCTCTCCCTCTCTCTTCCTCCTCGGCATTCGTATTTAGTGATGCAAAAGTTGTTTCTTTACGTGAATTATAATGGAGCTTGGGTTATCTATTTGATTTTTGCTACGATCAAAACTTTCCATAGTTCATCCATCTGTTAAACACAGTCGATCTTGAATATTGTTTTCCCTATCACCTTGACACTTCATAGTAAAGCTAGACACACACACACACACACACACACACACACACACACACACACACACACACACACACACACGTAGATGCTAAATCCGAACAAATATCATCTCAACAAATGAATTTACATTAATGGAAACTGCCATCTGTTCGAAAGAAACTCACAGGTCTGGATCATCCTTGAGTACAGTTATCTCAGTCAACAGCTTCACTGGGGATGTTTTTATAGACAACGCCTAAAATTGAGTAGTTCGTGAGGTTACAGAGATGTTAAGCAAGTGAAGATATGTTTACTAAGTGGCGAACTATATTTGATTTAAGGAATTCATGACATATCATACTTGCTCCTGGATTAATATCAATTGGTTCATAAACGATGACAAGAAAATGGAAAGGAAAATTTGTATACGATCGTTA
>JAUUDZ010053500.1:0-10434 GCA_032361705.1 Panulirus versicolor | reverse complement strand
AGAGAGAGAGAGAGAGAGAGAGAGAGAGAGAGAGAGAGAGAGGGAGAGAGAGATGGTCATGGCGGCTGTTGCCACATGAATATAGCAGGCTGGGGAGACAGGTCATAGGTCAACCAGAGGTAAGGGTGATACACCGAGCGAGGAAGATATTCTGGGAACATTAGATTATTCTCCCGTAGTCTGAAGCTCAGGCTTTTACATTTTTGCCGACGCAAAAATAGGACATGAACCCCCCATGAGTACGACAACGATACGACCCTCGAACGCAAAGGCGCGACCCTCACACACGACTGTACGACCCTTGAAGACGACGTTACGACCCCCGAACACAACGATACGACCCTTAAACCACAGTAAGACCCTTGAACACAACGGTTCGACCCATAAACAATACGGTACGACCCTTAAACACAATGGTACGATCCTTGAACAGCGCGGTACGACCCTAGAACACGTTACAGCTCGTGAACACAACAGGGGTTCAACAGTCCCTTTGTTAACATGGCGTACCGTTTGACCTAACCCTTCAGGAACAGGTGTATGGCCAGGCCATCATAACCAAGGCTCGAACCGCTGCACTCCTGTTCAGACCGTCGCCTGGGAGAGAGGTTAAGAACCACAGATCCGCCGCTAGAGATGGGAAAGTCAACCAATGCTGTTACTGCGACACGTACTCGGGAGATGACCAGACTATGCCTGTACTTGATGCTTACGTCATCATTAAAGACTCTCTGAGATATATCACAGGAAGGGAAGATATGCTGATGATTTACGATTTTCTGGTAAAATCTTTTGATTCCATTTCATTGGTAATGTTAGCAAGACCGAAATAAACTGCCGTCGGGTCTTCTGGAGAAACCGGAGTTTTATAGGATCCTGTGCAAGTGGTGGAGTCGAAGCACAGAGCATATATCATATATAGAGCGAGATATGGTTTATACTGCGTTGTTTGCACACACACACACACACACACCCACACCCACACACACTCTTCCTAAGTAAAGACTGTTCGTGGAACAGAAGAGAATGATATACAAAAAACTGAAGCAGAAAGCTCTAAAGAAGAAGTGTTGGAGGGAGAAAAGCTTAGGATGAGGAGAGTGAATGTAGGCGACTTTGGGCCGTATAGTGAATGATCTCAAAAGGTCGACAGGTCAGGAACGAAGAAGAAGAAAAAAAAAAAGCAGGTTCATTTAGTTTCATCTTGGGGTAGTATCCTGGCGAGGCAGTGAGGGAGGCAGGGGGCAAGGCTGGAGGTAGTGAGGGAGGAGGAGGAGGAGGAGGAAGTGAGGGAGGAGGAGACGACTGCATGAACCAATCGATGGCGGCGGCGTGGGCGAGGCGGGCGGGCGGGCGGGCGTGTGCATGTGTGGTGGTGGCGGTGGCTGCCTGTGTCACGGTGCGACCACGTTGCCACTACCCCTCACCCCTCCCTCCCTCCGTCCGTCCCGACACACTCACTGCCGGGGTGTTCCCATGGCTGCTGGGCCGTGTTGTGTGTATGGTGTGTTGTGGGGAGTGTGGTGGGAAGGTCATGGTGTAATGTAATGTGTGGTGGTCTGCTAGCGTGGCGGTGTGTTGTCTGGCCAGATGTGGTAGAGTCTGTAGGCTGTGTAGAGTGGGGTATGTGGTATGTGTTGTGTGGTAAGATGAGTTACCTAAGCCAGGGAGTATCTTTATGTGCCAGTGTTGTTCTAATTAGGACGCTTGGTACACGGAATTACATGGGAGGACTTGGGAGAGCCAAATAACAGAAGACCTGAAGTTCCTTAGCGATGTTATCTGCTGGAGGACAGTGATGGCAAAGCATTAGGCTCCTCCCCGCACCACCACAGGCGCCGGTAGAAAGACAGTCATAAAGAAGCAACGTATGGTATGGACGGAGTATGCTGACGTGGGAAGGTTTGAAGAAAGTGGGAAATATTCTCTGATATAGTAATTTCAGCTATCAGATATTCTGGGGAGGAAGTATTCTAACCCGTAACTTGAGGAAGAAAGTTAGAATATGTGAGTTCTATATTCTCATTCTTGAAAAGGCTTTTTTTTTTCTCTTATTAGCTGAGACGGCGCAGGCAGTAAATGCCGTAATGAAGGCCATCTCATTTTCGCTATCTCTCTATCTCTCTCTCTATCTCTCTCTATATATATATATATATATATATATATATATATATATAGACCCTAGCCTAAATCAGGTACTCAATATACCAAACACCTCCTAGGGTAGGATGAACAATTGGGTTGACTATGGACCGAGCTCCGCGACCAGGAATCGAACCTATGCGGGGTTCACCCCGAGCGCCCCCTGAACATGCCACGGTCAGGACCACTAACAGAGGTAATCATTCATCTGCTCGTGTTTTATATACACTGATTTCTCACCTTGACTGTACCTGGTGGCGGCATGCTTCAGTATCGTGTAACTCCACCGATGAAGAACTTCTTTTGCCGATGATCATAATGCATTTCCTTTCCTCTAACTTCATATTGTTATTCCTGATCATTGCACCTCAACCTAATTGCAGAAATTTTCGTTAGTTATGTTATGGAAATTGCTGGGTACTTTGTAAAGTCCATTAAATCTATTGGAAGGCTGTGCTTGTATTATATAGATAATTTTTGGATGTCTGAGTTTTTCTGGATGTTTATTGTGGGCCACGAAATTTAGTTTTGGTGCTCATCTTTGTATTTGGTGAAGTAAAGAGTAAGCATTGTGTTTCTCGTTTCATAGACTGAAATGTAGGTATGAAATTTAGCTTTATGCTTGTTTTATCATATGTAGATAAGCATTAGAATTCGTATTTTCAGTCATTATTGATAATTCCTCTTAAGTTCATTCTCTTCTCGTAATATACGTAGCCAATTCTTTCTAACTCGTTTTTGATATTATCACCAAAGACAAAGTCAAGTCTGCAATTCGTAACGTTGAAGTCCATTTGCCCTGCCGCTGACCAGAGCATTAATTATCCGTTCGGTGTATTTCTGAAGAAATACGTCGAAGGTAAATAATGAACCCAAATACTCGGTACATTTTTTAACTCGTATTTGCTATTATCACGAAAAGTCCAAGTCCACTTTACATTTCTTAACGGTGCAATCCATTTTCTCTGCCTCTGAACACAGCAGTAATTTGTGTCAGTCACTTTGAATCTCTTCCCCTTTTTATGTGGCTTGTTTCCCAGTTTCGTGTCGTTCCTTGCTTACCCTTACGTTAAGACCTATGGCTGTCTTCACATCTTGCCATGGCGTTTCCACTGGTTTCGTCAAACTGGTTAAGGAACTTCAAGATCTCGTGGGTAAATTCTAATTTATTACCGACGAGTCTTGTCTCCAGATGACTGATTTCCTTGTTCTTCTCTGTACGATAACCATAGAAAGTCTTTTATAGGGTTGTGCAGCTTCAGGGTTGAAAGTCCTCGACGGCAGTGTACTCCTCTCCGTTCAGTGACGATGCTTCGACCTCGACGGAGGTGACTTTCCACTCACGGTGTAGCCTCATGCATGCACGGTCCGATAACACCAGATCAGTAGTGTAGGTGGTAGAATATATGGGCCTAAGAGTAAGCCCTGTGGAACCTCGCTCGTCACACTGAACCAGTCGGGTGCTTCTCCATTAATGCCACTCATTGTTTTGTATCTGCAAGCCAATCAGCGATCCGGATCAGAGGCATAATTGTACTTCCCTGTTTCTATGCCCACCAAATTGTATTTTACGGGAGACTTAATTGAAGGTTTTTGGAAGTCTAGTTGTACACCATCTGAGGATATTTTGGAATCTCAGTTATTTTTACATACGATTGAAAATAAAGAGATTCGTTAAACACGATCCTTTATAATGTAAACAAATGTAGATCTTCAGTTGTGTATTTATTATCACTCAAACCTTTAAAACTATATCTGTATATTGTTTTAAAAGTCTTTCCTGAATTTTATGATTTATGGGTCGACAATTATATGAATCTCTATTTTCTATCTCCCTTTTTAGGAAATTGCTATTACATTCATGAGCTTCCAGTCATCCAGCAATTTTATTTCTCGAATAATTTGTTGAATATCTAAGTGACGGGAAATGTTTGTCGGCTTAACAACTTATTTCCTTGTTCTTGGAGATGAGTCGTCAGCACAAGATGTCTGATACGGATTTGATTTACTAAATATTTGATTACCTCGTAGACTTGAATGTCATTTAAGGTCTAATATTTCTTTGTCTCTTTCTGGAAATATATTTTCTGTTCAGGGTATTTCTTGAGAAATATTTCGATCGTAAATAATGTACAGAAAATACTTGATTAATAAGGAAGCCACATATTTATCATCGTTTCTTAAGGTTACTTGAAAAGTCTACAGTATCTGTAATACTGTATTTGTTATGTAGTTGAAGATTTCTTAAGGTTTTTCACATGAAATTTTGTTTTATTGACTCACTTTTTTCATACAGTACCTATGTAGTCACCTGTTTAATCCCTGATCCTAACGATGTAAAAGATTTTGTAAACAAGGTAAAGGCGGTGTACATCTGCGGGTATACTCAGGTCACGTTTACATCTGGGGTTGAGTCAGAATGGTAGACCCCAAGTCACTCCCATTGGTTCAGGGTCGGCATGTAGAAGGAAGGCACAGTCCTCGCACCAGACACACACACACACACACCATTGTCGTCTGTGTTTATGTATGCTTCCTGTCTGTATCACACGTTCTTTGGCGCATCCCTTCGCATGCCATTACCCCTCCTCCTCCTCCTCCTCCTCCTCCTCCTCCTGGTTAGGTTGACGCACACACACACACACCCTCCTCCCCTCCGTCCATACAAACGGAATTCGTAAAAGGTTCCCATAAGTGGCTTGTCTGCTGCAGCGGACACTGCAGTACGGGAGTGTCCCTCCTCCCTCTGGATATCCTGCCTTAGGCGGGGGATAGAGAGAGAGAGAGAGAGCATCAAGTATGGACGAGGCATTCGATAAGCGATATATATCCCGGTTACTGACAACAAAGGAACGTATCTCAGAAAAAAAAAAAAATCTTTTGCTTGTATTTCCGTTGTCTAGGTTCGTTCTCAGGTCAGGACCGCTATGGACCGACTGTATCAGCCAGGGTTCATGAGGCAAAGATGTAATTCTTATCTCTTTCTTATCTCTGATCTTTAAAATTATTGATACTTGCACTCTCCCAACTCGTGTTTCCACCGCTTCTCATTAACTTTAACATCCACGCAAAATTCAACACTCATCATTAACCTTGTTTTCCGTGATTGCTTTGTAGCTGGTAAGTACAAGTGAAAAATAAGATGTTTTGAAAACTGCCAGCGACAGACGGACGATATGGAGGAAAGAAAAAAAAAAAAAGAAAAAGGCGTTGAAAAATCGCGAGGGTGATAATTGTCAGGGAACGAGGCGCATATCTCGACCAGGGGAACCTTAAAGATGTGGAGGGGACGGTGGGTGGAGGCAGAGCTACCCCGTGGTGGTGGCTACTGTATCATGGTGAGGTGGTAGTGGTGGTGATGGTTGTAGCGCTGGTGGTGATGGTAGTTACTGTGGTGATGGTGGTAGTGGTGGTGGTGTGATGGTGATGACATTGGTGGTTGTGGTGATGGTTTAGGCAATGGTGGTGGTGGTGGTGGTGGTGGTTGAAATGATGGTGATGATGATGATGGTGGTGGCGATGGTGGTAGTGATGTTAGTGATGGTGGTGATGACATTGGTGAGCGGGAGGGTACTGGTAATGAGACGGGGGGGGGTGGGGTGCTTGCGTGTCGGGAGAAGGGGCTGGGTGGGCATCATTCCCGAGATGTAGAACCTGACCCACATCGCCCCACGCCACACAGGTGAAAGCCAAACAGTCCCACAAAGAACTGTCGACCGATAACATTAACATCTCACATTATTATCATCGAACGAGTCCTAAGAGGCCAGCTGACTGAATATATGTAAGTGAACAATGTACATAACCCAGGACAACATGGTTTCAAGGCGGCAAGATCTTGCCTCCCTCAGTTTCTTGACCACAATGGTAGGAATGTTGAAGCTCTGGAAAACAAAGATAATGCTGACGTGATTTACACAGAGTTTGCTAAAGCATTCGTCGTAAGATGCAAAAGGTGGGAATATCCGGAAAAATTTGGGAGATGGATATGCAACATTTTAACTAATTGATCACAACTTGTAGTTGTAAACTGTGCCATCACCAGTGCCTCCACGGCAAAAGGCGTAGTCCCCAAAGGATCTATACTTGCACCCCTCCTGTTCCTCATTCATATATCTGAAATTGACGCAAACACGAGCCATGGTTTCGTACCATCCTTTACAGATGGTAGATGGTGCCGAAAGGCTACAAAATGGCACAAACGAAGTCTTCAACTGGGAAACAGATTACATGTTTTTTTCAGTGGAGATAGATTTCAACCTCTCCGGTATGGGGAAAACGAACTCAAAAACTACACAGCATACCAGACAGAGAGACGCTGTCATAAGCCAGAAGAATAGTATGAAAGTCTTCGGAGTAATAATGTCTTAGCGATCTAACCTTCAGCGAACACAACAAAACAACAGTTGCTTCGTGCAGGTTGGATCCTGCGGACCTTCAAGACAAAGAAAGAAAAACCGAAGATGATATTATTCAAGGCTCTAATTTTTTCACGAATTGAATATTCTGTTTTAACATGAGCCTAAAGACGGGTGAAACCTCGGATGTAGACAGTGTCCAGATATCTTTCACAGCCCATAAGAACGTGGTCAAAGAACTAAATTACTGACAACGGCTGAAATCAGAGGCTATACTCCCTGGAGCGCAGACGGGAAAGGTATATCATCATCTCTACCTGGAAAATCTTGGAAGGTCTCGCTCTCAGCATACATTCGGAAATAATATCCTACTGGTACAACAGGCATGGAGGATTTTGTGAAATACTACCCCTGAAATCCAAAGGAGCGATATTGCACATAGAACAACTTGAACATCCGGGGTCCAGGACTCATCAACACCTAGCCATCTACCGACAGAATCAGCACGGGATACATAGTAGAGAAGTTCAAGAGTGCACTGAACAAGTACATACAATTTACACCAGACCAGCCAGGCTCTGGGGGTCTGAGTAAGCCTAATGGCTGCGGCTTCCAACAGCTTGGTCGACCAACGACCCAATCCAAACTATGTGATGTATGTACTGAAATTACGAATTGTAACATCTTATGTAATATTAACCCACTTGGGTCTGACTAAGACCCTTTGTGACCCCTGTAATCCTTTTGCGCTACCGCTTACAGGATGAGCATGGGGTGCACAATAAACTTCCTGGGGACACCGGCACAAATCAAATCACCGATCCAACAGCCTGGGCCCAACCCGGGCTGCAGGAGTGAAGACCTCCGAAGACTCCACAAGGTATCCGCGAGGGACGTGTGTTGGGAGAGTGGCTGGATGGGCGGAGAGACGGGAGGCGTGTCAGAAGAAGGCCAGGGTGGGTAGGAGGGTGACAGTAATTAGACGGGAGGCATGTTGGGAGAGGGGCTGGGTAGGTGAGTGCTAGTAATGAGACAGGGGGTGTGTTAGGGGAGGGACTGAGTGGCGGGGTGGGTGCTAGTAATGAGACGGGAGGCACATCTGCAGAAGGCCTGGTAAGAAGGGTGGGTGCTAGTTGCTAGTAGTGAGACGGAAGGTGTGACGGGAGAGGGCCTGGGTGGAAGTGTGAGTGCTAGTAATGAGACAGGGGACTGGGAGAGGGCCTAAGTGGTAGGGTAGGTGCTGGTAATGAGACGGGAGGTGTGTCGGTAGGGTGGCTTTTGACTTAATGATACGAGTGTGTGATGAGCCGTCCATAGTGGATCTTACATTATGTAAATGGTCACACTTATTTAGTAGATTTTTCTCTTTTCTTGCGTCAGTGAAGTACAGAAACGTCACTGACACAGTTTTGGAGTAGTTTCGTCTTCATAAGATGTCAGTTTAGTTTATTTTGAAATATATTTGAGCAAAAGAGTTTCAGAGAACAGTCCAGCCTTTTCATAGATGTATAAATCTCACTTGGTTCATGATCATCCTTGATTTGTCGATCACTTCAACCGAGTACCGTAATGATGTACTGGTCTCCAGAATCTATGTTCAGTTGAAACATCGAGGGTAACTTAATTGGATTGACCACCACACTGGCCTAGGACTGACCGAGGTGGCTTGTCCCCCACACAGGCTTAGGACTGTCCCAGGAGCTTTTACCCTCACTGGTTTAGGACTGTTCAAGAGGGCTTTTTCCCCACGTTGGCCCACGACTGTCTCAGGGGACTGTACCCCTACACTGATGTAGGACTGTCCACTCACGATTATGGTCAAAGGTGGTGTTTGTGCTTATTCCAACATCAACACACCTGTTGCACGCCTCAAGGACCTTGAGTCCTTACACTTTGATGTTTTGTGGCTTAAGGTCTGTCTCCCTACTACCATACTTTTCCTGCTTCACCTACTGCTCTCCTCATTATACAGATTTTGTCTTTCTTCGACTGTCTAAACTCTTGTCATGAGACTGTGACGTCCTCTCATCAGCAAGCCGAGATCCTTTACCATGGAGATTTCAACGTTCACCATAGGGAATGGTTGAATTCCTCTCTTGCGGAGGTGGAGGGATTGAAGCCCTTACGTTTTCCATTCTCAGTAATTTAGAGCAAATTCTCTCCCACCATACCAATATTCCTGACCGCTGTGACCACTCTCCTCATATTCAGGATCTGTTTTTCACCTCTAGTCCATCCCGCTTTAAGTACACAATCTCGCCCCCAATTTGTTCATCTGATCACAATCTCATAATTGTATCTTTTTCAACGGCACCTTCCCCTTCAGCAGCCCCTTCTAAGCGTAAATACTAGCACCTCAACAAAGCTGAATGCAATAACTTACGTCACTTCTTTTCTGACTTTCCTTGGGTAAATTGCTGTCTCTTGTGTAGTGATGCTTCTGTCTCTGCCAAAGGCACAATAGAGGTTATTCTTGCGGGAATGGAAGCATTTATCCCCTCTTCCTCTAAAACGACCTCTTCATCCAATCCATGGTTTTACCTTTCCTGTTCTGAGGCCGTTCTGGCAAGGGATCAGGCATATCGGGCTGGGAAAACTTTCCTTCCCCAAATTCCAATTCCGCTTTTATCCCCAAGAAGGATGACCGGTCTGACCCCTCTAACTATCGTCCTATCGCTTTGACATCGACCATTTCCAAAGTCTTTGAATCCCTCCTCATACTGATCACCAGTATGTGTGGCCATCATCCCTGAAAGATTTTGTAGTTATGTGTAGTTGCCCTTGACATAACCACAGCTTTTGAAACGATGTGGCATCGGGGTCTCATCTGTAAGCTCCTCTCTTTTGGCTTTCCTCCCTCACTTTGCTCCTTCATATCTAGTTTCCTCTCTGGCCGATCTATCTCTGTGGTTATTGATGGATCAGCCTCCCCCCTTTCCTCCATAAACAGCGGTGTCCCTTAAGGTTTTCTCCTGTCTCCTAAACTTTTTCTTTATTTCGAATTCCTTTCGTCCGAAAATAATCCATTGAGCTCAGACACTGAATTCCACCTATCGACTCAATGAACATACTTGGTTTTACTGTAACATCCAATCTTTCCTGGAAACCCCACTTTACTGGAATGGCTATGTCAGTCTTTTCTATTTAGATGTCGAAACTTCTCTTCTGAACAGTTGTTCCGTTTATACAAAGGATTGATTCGTCCTTGTACTGCGTACTGCTTTCACATTTGGAGTGGTTCTAGCTCTTCATCCGTGCTTAACAGCGTTGAGTTGAAAGCGATCCACCTTATAAACTGTCCAAGGATAACTTCCAAACTTGACCCCCTTGCCCTACGCCACAATATAGGTTCACTTTCCCTCCTCTATAGGTATTACTTTGGTTTTTGCTCCTGTGAGCTTGCTGCTTGTGTGTCCACACCACTCGCTAGACCACGCAATACTTTGCAAGCTGCTGCATCACATGATTATTGTGTGGCCATTAGTAACTCAAGGGTGGGCCGTTTTGATACCTACTTCTTTCACTACACCTTGAAGCTTTGGAACTCTCTAAATTCTCATGTCTTTCCCAGTAACTATAACCTGATACATTTCAAAAGACAGGTTTTTCACTTTCTCAAAAATTCGTAAACACTTTCACTTGTCTTCTTTATTCTATATTTCAGTTAAGGCCCGGTCTTGATGTGGAGCCTTCAACATAAAGAAAAAAAATACCCCCACAATTTCCGCTTCAACATTAGTACCACCCCTTTCTTAGCATTTGTGCTTTCATCATTTCCTGACTCTACTCCAAGACGTTTCTAAACCATTCTGTCACCTTTACCCTTAAGCTTTTTTTTTATTCATAGCCAGAACATCCAGGTTCCTTTCTTCAAACATACTATCTTTCTCTTTTCTCTTCTCAACTTGGTTACATCCACACACATTCAGACACC
>JAUUDZ010053489.1:0-10434 GCA_032361705.1 Panulirus versicolor | reverse complement strand
GCCGCCGACCTGTTTCGCTGCCGCTCCTCGCCCAGGCTCTCTCTCTCTCTCTCTCTCTCTCTCTCTCTCTCTCTCATCAGTCACCCACCCCCACCATCACACAAGACATACGCACATCTTTTATTTCTGCAATAGCTTAGATCTACGATACATTTACGATGAATTCTACGACTACGAATCTTTCGTAGGTAACAGAAGAGGTTATGGATAATTGCCTCATTAGACAAGCGAGTCCTGAAATATTGACTAACCGCAAATTAATTGCCCTGGAACAAAAATAAACCAAAGACAGATCGGCTTCATTTATCCGAAATCAGGTACATCAAAAAATCTGTTGAAACGAAATTGAGGCAAAAAATTCTCTTGCGAAGGAAATCCAGTCATCCGATTTCTTGGCCCGGAGCCAAAAGGAACAGAAAATGGACACGATATTGTTTATGTAGCAATAGTTCAATTGTGGCCACTGGGAGGCGTTGGTTGGCGATTGCCTTTAGTCAGTGAGGCCGCAGGTCCTCGTAATGACCCATATCTCCCATTATTTTGGCCACACTAACCCACTGAGATGGTATCTGGACCCCTCTGGACACGACGGGAGTAAGAAAAGGAAGCGTGATTGGCTCAGTATCCAAAGGAAGGTGGAGTTAGCTCACCAACGAGAGAAAAAGGGAAGGGTCAGGTCAAGGGAAAGAGGCGGGGTAAAAAGTGTATCTTTAACCACAAGAGGATGTTCTGTGGGAAAACAAATTCCCTCTCTTTCGTTTCATACGAGAAGATGGAGATCAAAGAGCCTCGAAGCCCATCTGATGGGTTGGTTGAGGAAATTCGAAGCTGCTTCGTGGCGTTAAAAAAAAAAAAGAAGTAGATACAGGTTGTGAGAAGCGGCTAGTCAGTCCCTACACTCTTGCCTCCAGGGTCATATTCGCCTCCTGCCAATCCCCCAAGATATTGATTTACAGAAGCATCAAAAGGTCTTGCGAAAAGTGTAAATAGATCTTGAATTTACATCATTAACTCTTATTTCGATTTTCCCCGAGAGCAAAGTTCAGCCAACAGCATCAAATATTTTTTCTCCCCCCCTCGCTCACCAAAACCCAACCAGGTCTTAGTTGAGTAGAATAAACTGGACTATACCTGAGAAATATCAAAGCCCTCTCTCTCCCCCTCTCTCTCTCTCTCACATACACACGAAGTAATTCCCTATATCTCTTTTTCTTTGTGAAATTTTACGGAGAAATTCCCCCAGAAATTTCCCCTGGGATAGGGAGAAAAGGGCTACGTTTCCCCACCATAATAATTGTGTAGGGAAAGATAGTCGCACATATGTGCAAATATATTTTGTGTGAAATACAATTTCATGAAATGGGAAAAGCAACTCTCTACCAAATCTAACACCTTTGAAGGTACGACGGTACGACCCTGGAACACGACGGTACATCCTTTAGATATTCAAGGCTTCGCCTATGACCTAAGCCATAACAGTAAGGTGAAAGGTCAGGTCATCATGCCTGAAGGTCATATTGTGCCATAGGCTCTCACCTTCGTGATCAGGAGTCGAAATGTCGTGTTTCAGGGTCGTACCTAAATGCTCGAGGGTCCTACCTTAGTGCTCAAGGGTCGTGTCGTAGTGCTCAAGGGTCGTGTCGTAGTGCTCAAGGGTCGTGTCGTAGTGCTCAAGGGTCGAACTGGAGTGCTCATGGGTCGTATCGTAGTACAGACGATACCTAGATATTAATGTATACAGTAAGTAGATGTTACGGTAGACAGGACGTAAATATTAATGTAGACAGGACATGGATATTGATAAAGACAGGACATGGATGATATTGCAAACAATACATGAATGTTAATGTAGATAGCACATCACAACACATTTATGTCAACTCAGACGGTACATGGATGTTAATGTAGACAATGCATGAATGTTAATGTAGATAGCACATCACAACACATTTATGTCAACTCAGACGGTACATGGATGTTAATGCAAACAGTACATGAATGTTAATGTAGATAGCACATCACAACATATGTGCATGTCAACTCAGACGGTACATGGATGTTAATGTAGACAGACGAGTACTCACGACACACTTCCATCCATCTTGGTCAACTGGCTCACAAGAAGTAAATCATACAAATAACAGTAATTAGCGACTAGCGCCCCTCACCGTAAGGAGCCAGTTCAGGTGCATCATACCTTGCCCAGTAGGGGAGGGAACCATAATCCCAGTTCCCTTTAGGAAACTATATTGGGCACAGATTTGTCTCCCTACAATTTATTAGACTTTATCCCGCTTTTATTTCCCCAAATGCCATGAAAAATACGTGGTCTCAATTACAGAAGGGGCAAGGCTATTCTGTGATGGGAAAAATGATGAGAATTGTCTCACTATTTGCTGGCTGCAGAAATTATGAGGGGGAAAATCGACTGTTCCAGCTGTAGTGTGTATGTGTGTTTGTGTGTGTGTGTGTGTGTGTGTGTGTGTGTGTAACTGCCTACTTGTATTGGACGGGGAGGGAGTTTTACACTCGTGAGGGCCCCATCTCTTGTGTGTGGCCATCACCACATCAAGCGTAGCCATAACAACACCACACCTCAGCTAGGTACCTATATCATCTTCCCACCACATCATCCGCTACACAGTGCTCCTCCCAACGTACGAGTGACCTTACCATCACTGCGCCTTACCTCACATGTACACTAGAGGATCTTGGCCACACAGAGCTTCCTGTCCCTTAGGCGTTACCCTGAAGCTCCTCAGCTCCACACAAGCTTTACAGGTAATAACAAGAGTTCCACCGCTGGTTATTGAGAGGTGGTTCATAAGCCCTACCACTGGTCCTGAGAGGGACCACTACCCTCCTGTGGTGGTACATGAGTCCTGAGAGGGACCACTACTCTCCTATGGTGGTACATGAGTTCCACCACTGGTCCTGCTGAGAGGGGGCCACTACCCTCATGTGGGGGTACGGGAGTTCCACCACTAGTTCTGAGAGGGACCACTACCCTCCTGTGGTGATACATGAGTTCCACCACTGGTCCTGCTGAGAGAGACCACTACCCTCCTGTGGTGGTACATGAGTTCCACCACTGGTCCTACTGAGAGGGACCACTACCCTCCTGTGGTGGTACATGAGTTCCATCACTGGTCCTGCTGAATGGGGCCAATACCCTCCTGTGGTGACATGAGAGGGACCGAGTGGGGCGAGGAAGTCAACCATCTTTACACACACACACACACACAAGTGGGTTCAGTAGAATAGGAACCTATGTCAAGTTAGTATAGAGGAGTTGTGTCAAGTTAGTGTATAGTGAGCAATGCACCGATACAGCCTGCATCATGTTCAGGAGGCGCCACCACCCGTCCCTCCAAGAAAACACCTCCTCCAACACTGCATGATCAGTCAACGTTCCTCATCTTGGGTTCTGCTCAGTAACTTGCTTCCCTCAGGAAAATATAATGATCTTCCTGGGTAGCTAGACGGTCGCATAACGTAGGGAAAATGATGTGGTATACGAAGAATAACCGACCACCACACTGTCACACCGTAACATCACACTGTCGCACCATGCCACCACACTGTCGCACCATACCAACACACTGTCGCACCTTACCAACACACTGTCACACCATACCACCACACTGTCGCACCATACCAACACACTGTCGCACCATACCACCACACTGTCGCATCATACCAACACACTGTCACACCATACCACCACACTGCCACACCAGACCACCACACTGTCACACCGTACCACCACACTGTCACACCATACCACCACACTGCCACACTGCACCACCACACAACATCAAGGCGCGCCACCAAGTCGCACATAATCAACCACACAAGAGACGACACAGTTAACTCCACAGAGGTCCCCTGACATTCAGCAGAGACCAAGCGTCTTCACATCACAAAGGCTCCTCCCGCTGTGACGTTACGACCGACCCTCTGACATACAACTTCACCTCAATTCAGCATGTCGACGGTTCTAGCCAGGTTACCCAATACCACCTGCTACATGAACGTTCGCTACTTAAAGATAAGTCTCCCTACCCATTTCTATTTCACGTTCAAGGTTCCAGTCATGGCCATAAGTCCACATTAAGGCCTGGTCTTAATTGAAATATAGAGATTATGAAAGGGAAAAAGATGAGACAAGTGAAAGTACCAATTTTGGAGGAAGTAAGAAACCTGACTTGAAATTTGCCAGGTCATAGTTATTAGGAAAGATGTGAGAAGGTAGAGAGTTCCAAAGCTTCGAGGTGTAGAGAAAGATACAGTTATCAAAACGGCCCACCTTCGAGTTGCCTACGACCACACAGTAATTACGTCTGGCATAATGACGCTTATCTACTGACAGCTAGTATGCTTTACCTTCCTGATGATGTCCTGATGGCCACAGTGCTACACAGTGAAACAGTCCTGGGGACACCTCCTGTACAGGATCATGTTCCTTATTGGTAGGATGATGAGAGGTTTATTGACAAGGAAACAAACTGTATTATCCTGCATTACCCTGAACATCTGGCCAGCAAGGGCACATACACCTGTATCACCCTGAACATCTGGCCAACAAGGGCACATACACCTGTATGACCCTTGAACATCTGGCCAACAAGGGCACATACACCTGTATCACCCTGAACATCTGGTCAACAAGGGGACATACACCTGTATCACCCTAACCATCTGGCCAACAAGGACACATACATCTGTATCACCCTAAACATCTGGCCAACAAGGGCACATACACCTGTATCACCATGAATATCTGGCTAAGAAGGGTGCATACACCTGTATGACCCTTGAACATCTGGCCAACGAGGGCACATACACCTGTATCATCCTGAACATCTGGCCAACATGGGGACATACACCTGTATCACCCTAAACATCTGGCCAATAAGGGCACCTGCACATATACTACAATGAACTTATGTTCGACAAAGCTACACACACCTGCATTATCCTGAATGCCTCTCGATCGTAAGAAGACGTGGTAGGAGAAAAAAGAAAAAACTAGATGATTTTCCCAGGGGAGTCAGAGCATTAATGTTTTCCCTTACTTAAGCTCATCTGACGGGAGAGAGAATCTGGGTCCATAGTGCTGTTCCCAGGACAATCTCCTTCAGGTCAAGCCACCATCCTGGGAGAGGATGGATAACAAGGAGAAAAGAAAAGAATGAAAATGGTTCAATTAATCAAGCTTTTATTTAAGGGAAAGAAAATGTGGGGAAAGTTTTGATGATGTTTTTCTAGGAGGCGAGGACAAGGATGTGTGAAGTGAGGTAGCGGAGAGTGATGGAAGGGTGGCAGACGGTACGATACACAAGGGGTTAAAATGCAGGAAAGGTAGACGTTGGAAGGACCACCAGGAACGGTAAACAAGGAAAGGACCACCAGGAACGGTACACAACGGGTGTGGAACACAAGGGACGGACCACCTGATATGGTACACAAGAGAGAGGGACCACCAGAAACAACACAACAGGTGGGCCACCAGATACGGTATACAAGGAACGAACCACCAGTAACAGAACACAAGGGACGGACCACCAGATACGGTACACAAGAAACGAACCACTTCGTACCGTACACACGGAACGGACCACCAGGAACAGACCACAAGAAGCAGATCACTAGGTACGATAACACAAGGGGTGTCCCACACACGGTAGACCCAGCAAAGTATATGAGGCTGTCCACAATACCCAGGTACCACACTAGTCTCCCCAGCACCATCCGTGTACAGAGGACAGATCCAACATGGACCCCCAGCTCAGCCAGCGGGGTCATGTCTTCTTGTAATCACATTACATCTAAAACTTCCTCAACTCCTTGTCACAAGGGTTCGTCCACAAGGGTCCGCAGGGGCTCAAGTTTGAGAGGCGATTAAAGGTAAACTTTCCCTCTCGCTTCCCTCACATTAAACATAGATTTAGACAGATTTAGATTTAGACAGAAGTTAAAAGTAGAGATCTTGGGGTGCAATGATCTCCCTGTGTGTGTGTGTGTGTGTGTGTGTGTGTGTCTGTATCATCATATCTAAAGCCTCTGAGGCTTCATCTTGGAGCTTCCAGTTTTGCACAACGGAGATGTAACGAGAAACAGAGAAAACGGGAATGATAAAGAAACGTAATACGAGCCTGACGAACGAGGCCAGAGTGAAGGGGGACCGTAATCCAACTTGATAGCTGGCCACTGAGAGTAGGAGGAATGAAGAACGCTGCCAAGAGTCCAATGCATAAGACCATACAGGCCCTACAGTGCGCGGGCGGCTCCCTGGAGCTGTAGACAGCTGTTCTAGAGAGATGGATTATAACACCTTAGTGGTCATGTGTTTACGCCGTCCGTTTATCCTTTTCTGTAGCCCAGGTTCAACTCTCGGGCGGGCGAGGGTAAAATAATTTACAATGATTTACATATCAACATTACATGTTCTGATATATAGACATCACCAAGATGTCCAAAAGTTGAACTATAGCGTCTTCGGGACCAGGGTGTGGGCGGCCTGTCTCACCCAATAGATCCACAGTGACTGAGTGGGTAAAAGTTGGAAGGTATACAGGAGGAGAGCAGTAAGGATCGGAGTTAAGAGAGTTGAGAAGCAGAGAAAGGCTTAGAGGACTTAAACGTGCCCAGCATGGAAGAGAGATGAGTGAGGAGTGACCTGACCCCCAACTTGTAATCTGTCAAAAAGGTCGTTCTAGGGTGGTCGAATGGACCAGCAACCCTCTGGGGTGATGCCCCTGGGGGACGAAGCTGAGGGATAGTGGGAGTATATCATCTTCAGTGGTCCCTCTCATGGTGGTTCCTGGAATGTCTACAATTCATATCGATTTGATGGACCAAATCATCCCAGATCTGTCTATCAAGAGCAATGAGACGATCACACAATGTCACAAGTCTAAAATTTGGTAAATATTCTTATTTTTGTCGAGATTTCCATCTTGACCAACATTACATAAAGTGTTGAAAGTGACTTCAAAAAGAACTTGTCGGTTGTCGCCTGTATCAAAACGTTCTTTTAAATTCAACATCATCAACGAAATCTTGGTCTATTTTTGGAGGGAAATCGACTTTGTATGTTCTCTGTGTGAGGAGGTTTCTGAACTAATTGGATTAGGGAACGATCAAGCAATCTTATTAAGAGTCCGCTCGGCCCAGAGCAACTTGGGAAGGGGGAACGATTCGAGTTCATTACAGATGCTTCGACTCTGATCATAAAGTCTTTCGTCTACCTATAGATGTCTGTGTTTGGCTATAACTTAAATTTTTATAAAGATAAACACAGCATCTATATTGTCTATAGAAAGCATAACTATTTAGTTCTGTAATCTAAATCCAAATGAAGGTATAGATGAAGATACGGGACTAGATAATGCGAAACGTCACTCACTTGCGTCCGGGGGTCTCGAAGTCTCGTTCAGTGATTCAGTGAGTCCGGGGTCTCGAAGTCTCGTTCAGTGATTCAGTGCGTCCGGGGTCTCGAAGTCTCGTTCAGTGATTCAGTGCGTCCGGGGTTTCGAAGTCACGTTCAGTGATTCAGTGCCTGCGTCAAACAGGGCTATAACTTCGACGATAAATTGCTCACCCAGTCAGGGTCGTCCACATGACCAGATTTTCGGCTTTAACGAACGCTCGTGAGGGGACGACACGAACCACTGAATGTGTTTACACTTTCCGAACGCCTGAAGAAGCTGATGCAGGTAATTCAGGGTCCTATACCGTTGTTCCCGGTCCTCTCTGGCACGTAGTTAATATTCAAAACAAACACACTAAGGTAATACCGTCCATAAATTCCCTCAGAACAACTGTACAAACACAGACACACTGGTTACATCCATAAGGCACCAGTGGTCTGGGTATACTAAGGTACTCCACCTGGAACAAGGAGAATGCATTCAGGAAATGTAACTACCTAAAGAGTTGACCATCAGTGGCCACTAGCGCCGACCTACCGGCAAGCTGGGAACTGACAATAGAGAACGTGGAAAGAACAGCTACAGTAAAAGGATCCAACTCCTTTCGATTCAGTGATATGTATAAGAAAAATAAACTCAATAACCAAACATAAACGCAATTAAAGCAGTAAACAGAACATAGAACACATTCAAATGTCATTGCCCAAATAACAAAAAAGGGGAAAAAGTATAATAAACTCATGAAAGACATTGATGACAACAGACACAGCAGCAAATGATAACATGGCAAGCATGAAAACAAGCTAAGTAGCAAACAAACACACCAGATGCCTGTAAAGTGCGATTACCGAAATAACGAAAAAAGAAAAGAAAAGACAGACGTCAGCCGCCAAGAGTGGAGATTTGGCCTTAAATTACGTATTGGCTACTGGTAGAGTCTGGTGGTCTGCTACTGAAACATGAGCAGGCAACATTTTCTTTACATAGCTTCTTTTGAGGGTAACTAAAAGAAAATGTTGTCCACAACCATGTCCCTCTGGTCGATTCTTGCTCCCCGTCCAAGATCGCCTGTGCTGACTTCTCCCACAGCCACAACCCTTCCGTGCATAGCCCTTCCCACAGCCACAACCCTCCCCTGTATAGCACCCCACTCCTACAACCATAACCCTCTAATGTATTGCACCCCACTACAGCCACAACTCTCTTCTGTATAGCTCACCCCACAGCCCAATCCCTCTTACGTATAGCCACTTCCACAGCCACAACCCTCTCCTGTATAGCCCCTTCCCATAGCCACAACCATGTCCTTCATAACCCCATCCAGAGCCATAACCCACCGATCTTCCATACCATAAATATCAAAAGATAAAATTCTTACATGATTTTTTTTTATCTAATATTCCATTTCCTTCTTTCATAAGCATCAATCTTCACTTGCTCTATTACCTCCATTATGTTAAGGGCAGCTATAACTCTGGCAATATTGGATTCCCAGCGAGTGTCAGCAGTTTTGCTACAATAACTCTTCCAACTCTTCATAAAACAGTAGGATCCCATTTACTCAGTTCCCACTGTACCATCCTCACATTTACAGTGTTACGTCGAGCGGCAGGTACTTCACCAGTGGGTAAGATAACACGCGAGAACGTCCTTTGTGCACAGGGGTATGTATATGTGGGTCTAATTGCTGTCAACTGCTGGATGGTCGTTAAGCCAGAAATATCACCCAAACGACCTTAATCATTGAGGGACGATAGGTCTTCCCTGGGCACTGCAGACCTTACGTTCAGGGATCGTGGCCCCAGGTGGGTCTAGCTGAACCGAAGTCTTGGACCAGGCCGGACCACAGAAGACCAGACTCCTGGACCTGACTGGACCACAGAAGACCAGACTCCTGGACCTGTCTGGTCCACAGAAGACCAAACTCCTGGACGTGTCTGGAACACAGAAGACCAGATTCCTAGACCTGACTGGACCACAGAAGACCAGAGTCCTTCTGCCTCAACGGGACTCCTGGACCTGTTTGGATATCCAGACAACCAGAGTCCTTCTGTCCCAGCCATGATCCAGCTTACCAAGCTGTCTCAGCCATGATCCAGCTTACCAAGTTGTCTCAGCCGTGATCTAGCTCACCAAGCTGTCTCAGCCATGATCCAGCTTACCAAGCGGTCTCAGCCATGATCCAGCTTACCAAGCGGTCTCAGCCATGATCCAGCTTACCAAGCTGTCTCAGCCATGATCCAGCTTACCAAGCTGTCTCAGCCATGATCCAACTAACCAAGCCGTCATAACCTATAACCAAGCTCACCAAGCTGCCTCACCCGAGACCCGGCTTACCAAGCTACCCTATGTATGGCCCAGCTTAACAAGCTGCCTTAACCTATGACAACAGCTTACCAAGCTGTCTTCACCTATACCCCAGCTTACCAAGCTGTCTTAACCTATGACCAAGCTTACCAAGCTGTCTCAGCTGAGACCTAGTAATTACCTTTTTGTACAGGACGGGGAGGGAGATGTGTACATGTGGGGTCTCAAAGCTTGAACAGTGTGTGTGTGTGTGTGTGTGTGTATATGTGTGTGTGTGTGTGTGTGTGTGTGTGTGGTGATCAGGTACCATTATACCAGAAGATCCGGGCATTCTTCAGTAAAGCCTACCCCATCGACTCATCCCATATCGTTCTGAGACAAAGGCTTCTCATGTCCTGACAAGGATGGACGTAATAGAAATATAATATATTCAAGATTTTCTCCATAAGAAACTCTGGACTTTCCTCGTATATTCCCCCTCCTTCCCTTTCTCTATGCCTACGAAAGGTGACTGAAATTATAATTACTAGTGTCTATATACACATTCCCTGCGAATGATTGTAGCGCAGCCTTTGAAGTTCCAGGAGCCCCAAAAGCCCACCAGAAAGGGGTGAAAGGGGGTTTGAGAGAGAGAGAGAGAGAGAGAGAGAGAGAGAGAGAGAGAGAGAGAGAGAGAGAGAGAGAGAGAGAG
>JAUUDZ010053457.1:0-10435 GCA_032361705.1 Panulirus versicolor | reverse complement strand
AACCTGGATGATCTGGCTCTGAGTGAAACAAAGCTCAAGGGTAAAGGGGAAAGAATGGTTTGAAAGTGTCTTAGGAGTAAAGTCACCGGTAGGTGTGAAAGCAAAAGCTAAGGAAAGGGTAGCAATACTCCTGAAGCGGGCGTTATGGAAGTGTGCGAAAGAGTGGAAGAAAGCCAACTCTAGACTCATGCGAGTGAAAGTGGAGTGCGTGAGATGAGTTAGTAATAAAGCTTATGCACTATACTTCTCCAAATGTTTCTGTTTCATTTGTTCAATACAAAACAGGACACAGACTGATATTATACATGTCTGGGGGTGACGGCAGCTGGCGTTCATCAGCTACTTACCTCGACCTTCTAATGACCACCATCATAATGATGGTCATTCTCCTCTCCACCTGAATTTCTTAAACACTTGGTATGGCAAAAGGAAGCTAAAACGTTGTGGACTTATTTTGCTTTGTGTAAAGGGCAACCTTGTGTACTCTTTGGGCTGAACAAATATAAAGGAAACTTTTAGAATTGTCGTCCAGTATCTGGTACAGTCGCTGATTCAAGTCTTGAAGATCCACTGGCCAGCTCACGACTCTCATATTTGAATCATGATCGTATCGAAACAGTTGTGAATCTCGAGCCTGTGATTCAGTCAATGAACCCAGGTGCCTCGGTCTGGTAACAGAAGCTGTTCTGGAGAGCGTGGAGGTGACGGCCAGGGACTTTCGAGTGCTACCTCGCGCAGCCCAGCAGCATCCAATGTACTGTTGAGCTCCTATGCAAGATACGCCCCTGATTGTCATTTGTATTAGGTCAGTGGACCAAACTTTTGTTAATGGGTTTTTGTTGCTCGTATGCCATCACGACCTAATGGGTTCGTTGTACCTGAACGCCCCTATGACCAGAGAGAGTTTCTGTCATCTCTCAATGATTTATCCTAATGTTTTGTCAACTCCACCCTGGTTTTAATGCATCCCTAGTAGGTTAAAGTTAGTTGTGTTCGGTTTGGTTATTTTATGTATTTGATCGACCGAAACCATGCAAATGTTGCGACCGTCCCGAGTGGATCTTTTTCACATGCTCCGGCCCGTAGTGAAGACTCATTTACATATTTTCCTATACTAAAGTAAATAAATATTGTCAAGATCAAAAAATATTGCAGTGAAATTCAGGAGTGCACAGTTTTCTAATCGTAAAGTGTGTGTTGGTGTGTGTGTGTTAGCTGGAGTGTGTCTCTATACTATATAACATGGAGGGTATACTTGGTAAGCTTATATATATCTTTGGGGGGGTGTCACTCCGACCTATGAAAATAGGTCATATTACAGCTACTTGGCAACTCTCCCGGGCGGCCGCAAGGGAAGAGTTGTCACTTAGCCTTTAAATGTCCCGCCACCACATGAGAGCACGTAGTCTTAACGCACTTATTTAGGATACTGTGTGCCTAATAAAACTGCACAGTCGAAGAATTTCAAGGTGATGGGAGTAGGTATGCTTGACAGTTAAACGAAATGATGACACTGCCTCGGAAAGGTTACGAATAACAGCATATAACAATCTATTACGATCGGTATTGATGACGGTTGCTCGAAAGCCCAGCTGTGTCTGTACAGCACAAGATGCATTTTGGGAAAAGCACGGCGAAGTAGTGACACGTCTGCTCTCTTCAGAGGCAAGAGGATAAGTGATAGGGTCACGTAGCCCTACATTAGTGTGCGCTTGAATACCACGATTTGTCCTATAATTGCCGGAAATACCTTATTGACCTTAATGCCTTTACACATGATTCCTTATTCTCTCTACACAGAAGGCCGCTAATGCTGTTCATGTCATGACCAGCCGGGGTCCACGTAGCTGGAACGTGGGAGCTTGGGAGGAACACCAGTGGCCAGAACTTCTGCCGAAAAAGCCTCCTCGGAGAGCAGCGCGCGGTGGCGGAGGTGGATAAGATGACAGGAGGAGGAGGAGGGCTCGGTGCGGACGAGACCACGAAGCGGACGACCCCGGTGCACGACGCGTGAGGAGGAGGAACAGTTGGTCGCAGGCAGTGCGGGACAGGCCCATGACGTCTGCTGTCCACATAACCCGTCAGTTATGAATCATAGTCTCTAGACTCACAGCAGAATAAGATCTTGATTCGAAGCCGAGAACCGTGAGCTTGCCAATGGACCTTCAATACTTGATTGAGTCAGCGATAGGACCATGTCTGTACTATTATGTATACGCACACACGCTCACCCTAGCCTATTGCTTAGGTATGTGTGTGTGTGTGTGTGTGTGTGTAAACATGTACATATAGGGGTAAACACATGGTATATATATATATATATATATATATATATATATATATATATATGGTTAAGAGACAGAGCCACGCGAGTGTAAAACTCGCTCTCCCGTAACACGCAGCAAGTAATCACACATTCGCCCTTGCATATCGACGACTGAGGTTTCCCGCACGTACTCAGCTGTCTCTTAGATCTTGACCCGCGGAAGACGGAGGGGGACAGTCATTACCTTATCACGTACAGGAACGTAATAGCGACCCTTTGTGCACGCAGGTAAGGATTTGTTTGGTTACCTGACGAACGCAAACAAAGACGGCGAACGTCGGGTAATTAGTGGGAGCGAGCGAGAAAGACGAGGATTCACAGTTGATTATCGAGGGAGGAACTAAGGCAAGGTAATGCAAGCGGTGGTTTTGCTGCGGTAGTTGAGGAAAGATTGGAAACGGCGTTTAAGAATTAGGGAACAGATCATCTCTCGCATGCAGTAACGATTAGGAATGTGTCAGACAGGATGCAGCCAGCGATTACATCTGGGATAAAGGAGAAAGAGATGCAGAGAGCGAGAGATGAGAGTGGGAAAGCAGCGAAAGATGTAGAGGATATTGTTACTGTGGTGACAGGAGAATCAAGACAGCATTATGTATAATAATGTGAACTGAAATAGACAGGGAAATCATCTTGTTCAATTATTTTATTTCGTTGAAATAGACTCTTGCATCAATCCCGTTTCTATATCATTCTTAGTCTCTTAATAGGAACTTTATAGAAATTTCAGTTACCAGTTGTTATCATATCCACCTTATCACTTGTTGGGTTAAGTGGGTTTGGCTCAGAGCGCTTGGCAGGTTTATTATAGTTGGTTTGTGATTTTCATGTTTAATCCTACAATTTTCCCGCTCTTCGTAGACCTTCCCACAATCGATGGTCTTGGATAATGAATAGTAAAAGCCAGTAAATATAAAAAAAAACCATCAGAAAGGATAGCTATATTCAAAGTTGAAATAAAAAAAAAACATCAAAATCCGATAATCTTCATAATTATGTATTTCTTTATTATTTTTCTGATGGATCATTGTGTATTAAGTAGACTGCCTTTATAAGCAGGGAAAAAGGGTAACAATAAAGTACATGCAGATTATCATATTAGATACAGAACTTGACATTAAATGACAAATTCAATTTAACATCAGTATCTCTGAATAAAGTGCAATGAACTACTTATACATGCTTCTTGAATTAGAATTAACATTCCGAACGAAATTACTTTGTAATATATATATTCTTTTGTATAGTAATTATTCGTATTACCCCTGAGGCTCGATTGTGGTATCAAAATAGGCGATTATTCTGGTATATATATATATATCCAGTATACGTTTGTATTACACGTTGCAAACACAAAGTTCAAGAAAAAAAAATTAGCACACTATTCGTAGAGATAATAATATCAATTGATATAATATGTTAAGGTTAGAACTGCTTGAAATTCATGGACATGTTAGTAATGACGTGTCCGTATTTGTGTTTTTCCTCGTAATGAAAGAAAATAATTTGAAATGAGCTTCGATTATTTACCTACTGCATACCATAGAGAGATGGTTGGAAGAGTCAGAATAATGGTCTTTCTTTAGGATAGGCTATATATATATATATATATATATCAATGCTTAAATCCACGAGGAAAAAAAAAATATATGGGCTTTTAATAAGACAGAGGTAAAATGTGGAAGATGAAAAAAAAAATGGATACGTGCGTTTTCAACCGAATTCGAACAAGACCGTTGATGCTCCGCCCACTCGCTTGTTTGAGCTTCCATCCGCCAGGGATTCCATACTTTTTCCAAATGGGTATCCAAACCCTACCAGCCAGGTATTGTAAACTTACCAGCACATATGTAAACCCTTCCCAACTATGGAGACTGAAGGCAAAGATAAGTACCACATATATATATATATATATATATATATATATAAGAGTTTAATTGTCAATATTGGATTCGTAAACGACTGTAATCGATGGTTAACTACTTGTTTGACATGTCGCAACTTGGACCCACCCACCAACAGACACGCTGAGACAGTTACCTCTCGACCTCGTGGTAGGTTAGAGGCAGGAGGACATATACAGTAAATTATAGATTTTATATGGTGTTCTACATTACTACGTGACGATACAGTCGACAGGGAATTAATTAAAAGACAGCTGTGACACTAATGAGATCACTATATTATATATGGATACTCTTAAATTACATTTCACGGTGGTGAGTGTGTTATTATGTTGTGAGCAAGTTTTTCCTATGACGGAAGTTTGATTAAGTGATTAAGACAAACATCAAGTGCTCTTTCAATGACGTGACATAAACACGTAGTTAATTATTTGATGGTAATGCAGACTTAAATCTAGACATTTTTCTTGTAATTAATTTGTGTACGTTAGGTAAGGGTGAATATTGAGTATGACATGCATCGCATGTAGGCTAGGCTGCCACTGGGATCTGAGACTTGGAAATGGTAGCTGAGCCAGGACTGACTGGGTACCGTCACTCACGACAAGACTCACTTGTCACTCATCTACTCAAAGAGTGAGTAATGATTCCTGGCTTGAAACAGTAGGGGAAAAAATGCATTAAATGAAGCTGAAAACTAGGGAATACTTTCAAAGTGTTTGAAACTGGTGGAAGTAATGCGACTTGTAGTGAATTAGATTAAATGTGTGCTGGAAATACTGCATTATGCAATTATTGGTGAATGATATTGTTGGATATATTGATGTATAAAGTTTAAATATACACGGCGAAAATATTACTACTCATGTTGAACAATTGGGTAGAACTAGAAAATTCTTAAGCATACATTTTTTTTTCGAGATTTATATTGGCTTATTACCTCAACTGGGAAATTATGAAATTATTTACATTGTTCTGAATGATAAAAATAAATGTAAATATTATGTACTATCATAGTAAGTATCTCCAATATCGAAGTAAACAAGCCCATGGGGGAATCTCCAGCTGACCCGTGGGGTAATTGGGAGGAATAATATTCTCCTCATAGGCTACCTCAATTGGTTATTTTTCAAGTTATATACACATCATAATGACCTGACTTACTTTAACCTAAATCCCATCATAACCTAACACCTAACCTAATCTAACCCAACATCTAACCATACACCTAACCTAACCTCACACCTAACCAAGCCATAAACCTTACCTAACTGATGTGGTTGGGCCGACTGCACACAATGGCGTCCCAGGAGCCTGCCATCTGAAAGTAAATGAATTGTGTTGATTGCCAGTCGCAACTTGCAAAACCACAATTATGAAGAATATGTGGAGATATATGTAATCTACGAATTTAGAGCATATTTGATAAATTTTGCCTTCTAGATTAAAAGTGATCGGGCTTTGATAAATGGCTTGCAATAAGATACTTGAAAAATGCTATATGCTATGAACAGTGAAGATATTGTCTCTTATTGTTGAACAGTTTGGTGAAAATTATAATAAATGGCTTACATACAATAACGTTCTTGAAAATTATGTAAAGGGAGTATTTGATTCCTGAAAACATATTTCGGTAATTCCTTGATATCCTTGTCACTTGTAAGTGATGGTAGGCACAGCCCTACACCAGCCGGTCAGCGCTGGGTTTCTTGATTGCTTATTCATTAACTTGTTTAGAGAATCGTGTTTCATCTTACTATAGGTCGTATATTAGGCTCTGTTAGATAATCATGTTTCATTTGATTATAGGCTATAGAGTATATCGGACGCTATTTGGGGATCTTGTTTCATCTGATTAAAAGACAAATGACTGTGTTTGGCAATGAGACAATCATGTTTAGCCTTGTCTCTGTTTGGTAATCTGACAGTCAAGCCTAGTGATGTCAAACGATGGTTGAGGATAATGTCTCAACTACAGGTATAATTCACATGTCAAGACTTTGTTTGGGAATCGTGTCGCAACTAATTCTAGGTCATATTTCAGGCTTTATTTAGGGATCATGTTTCATTCAGTTATAGGTTATATTTGGTTATATTTCAGGCGTTATTTTGGGGTCATGCTTAATTTAGTTATTAGGTCATATTTCAGAAGTTATTTAGAGTTCAGTTATGGGTTATATTTCAGAAACTGTTTAGTGATCATTTTCAATTTTATAGTTTATGATGAATGTTTGGCGATCTTGTTTCATATGATTATAGGTAATATATTGGACTTTGGCGATTATGTTTCATTTGATTATGTTGTATTGTGGACTGTTTTGCGATCATGTTCCATCTGATCATAGTTTATATATAGCAGACATTTTGGCGCTGATGTTTCATCTGATCATAGTTTATATATAGCCGACATTTTGGCGCTGATGTTTCATCTGATCATAGTTTATATAGCCGACATTTTGGCGCTGATGTTTCATCTGATTTTAACTAAAATATTAGATGCTGTTTGACGATCGTGCCATTAGATTATATAGGTTATTTTGTGACCTCTGTTTAGCTATCATGGTTCATTCTTTGTGTTTCTTTAGCGAGTGTAAATTCCAAATGCAACATGAGTGTTATGTGGGCTCATGGCGAAACTTACATATCACACATGTACCGAAGAGTGAGTCATAATTCATTTGAAATGGTGGAAAAAGTTTGTGAAGCAAAATTGAACACCAGAAAAAAATGTAAGTGAATGAAAATGTTGGAAATAGTGAAATTTAGTGAATGATATGAACAGTATGGTCGATATACATGGCATTATCTAAATAATGATGAGTTTAAAACGCTGGAAATACTGGTATGTAAAATGACTGGTGAACACTATGTTGAAAATAGTGCAACACATTGGTGAACAGAACAATGAAAGTAGTGCGACTCATTAGTGAACAATATGGTGAAAATAGTGCGACACATTGGTGAACAGAACACAGAAAATAGTGAGACATTGGTGAACAGAACACTGAAAATAGACTTATTAGTGAACAAATCGGTGAAAATAGTGAGACTCATTGGTGAACAGAACACTGAAAATACTCATTGGTGAACAGAACAGAAAATAGTGCGACTCATTAGTGAACAATATGGTGAAAATAGTGCTACTGATTAGTGAATAAACAATACGGTGAAAAAGTGCGACACATTAATGAACAATACAGTGAAAATAGTGTGACTCATTGGTGAACAGAACACAGAGAATAGTGTGACTCATTAGTGAACAACAATACGGTGAAAATAGTGTTGAGTCATTCGTAAACAATACGTTGTGAAGAGGACGACACATCGGTGAACAATGTAGTAAAAACATTGCCACACATGATGATCAGTGAACTGCAAAACGATATAACATGCAGACATTATATACATGTATCTGAATACAGTGAAACTGTCTGGAAAATATGCAAGATCACCAATGCCGTGACCGCCTCGTCACGTGTGGCTGATGGCTTGTCACAACGCCTACATCAGCCGTGCGGGGGGGGAAGGTAAGTGACATGATTATTTATTCATTATCCAGTTTAGCGATTATATTATTTATTCGTTATCCAGTTTAGCGATTTTTTTTTTTTTCATCTAAGTGTAGTTTGCATTGTGGACGATTTTTGGCGAACTAGTTTAAGCTAATGATAGTTTACGCTGTGGATGTTGTTTGGCACTTTATTATTATTATTATTATTATTATTATTATCATCATTATTATTAGTAATAGTAGTAGTAGTAGTATTGGCGACGCTTGTTGGAGATCATGTTTCGTTTAGTGATAAGGTAAGTTTTAGATGCTGTTTTGGTGAACTTGTTTTATCTGATTTGGGAATCATGTTTCATCTAATGATATTGTATATTATGATGGTGTTTGGTGGTCATGTTTCAGCTAAATATTGGTTAGGTTATGATCCTGTGACGATCATGTTTGTACTAATTATAGGTTATATTGTTAAAGATATCTGGCTATGATTTTTCACTTTATTAGATTTTGAATTAGATGCTCTGTGGCTGTTACGTTTGAACTAATTATGGATTATACTGAAGATGCTGTTTAACGATTACATTTCATTTAATTATTGGTTATATGTTGCTGTGTGGCGATCATGTTTCAGCTAATTATGGGTTACATTGTAGATGCTGTTTGACGACCAGATTTTCATCTAATTGTAGTTTATATTGTGGATGTTTGGCGATCATGTTTCACATAAAAGGTTAAGTTGTGGATGTTGTTTGGCAATTATGTTTCATCTAATTATAGGTTATAATACCCTGGATGTTGTTTGTCGATCTTGTTTTTTTTCTATTATAGTCTGTGTTGTGTATGCTGGCTTCTGGGGATCGTGTTTCATTTACTTATAGGACATATCATGGACTGTTTGGCGGTCAAGCTTCATGTATTTATATGGTGCATGGCGAATGCTTTTGCTGACTTGCACAGTCTCGTTAAGGCGGAATGAAGCGAATATATACACACACACACACACAAAAAGCCGAACGCTGTTTGACGATCAGGTTGCTACTGGTTACATAAGAATATACGAAAAACTGGAAGCTGCAGGAGGGCTTTAGGCCTGCACGAAACAACTTCTTTGTATGGTCAACCATTATCAGTTATGGTAACAAAACAAAACAGACGCCGTGCAACCGGCAGCCGGTGGCGTAAGCTCACACTACACGACCGTCATTTCGGCTTGGTAGTGTTACAGTGCCTTCGTTAAGTATGGTCAATATTTTCTGAACTTTCAAGCAAAATGAATTAGAATTTTGTCATAGACATGTAAGGAAAAAAGACTGAAAGAACGAAAGAAATTGAGATAGAAACAGTACCTAGTCAATGGGAGATTCGAACCCAGGAACTTCAGACGACGAGACTGAGTGTTCTCCACAACGCTGAGCTACGTAGTTGGCTCACTCTGTGTGAACGTTACGGGACGTTCGTGAGTGACGGTTGAACAAAACGAGAAACCTGTCGAAAGTCGGCAACAGGTTGAGTACATAAACATGGTGTCTGTACGAATGGTGTTTGTAAGGGAGAATTTATGCTTGCCTAATGATTGGTGTTATGGATATAGTTTCTACCTATCGTTGACGTTATATTTATCTTTATTTCCACCGATTGTTGGCAATATAGGTATCACTATTTTCACAGATGGCTGAGAAAATAGGCATCTGTCTCTTTTAGCTTCAGCGAATTGTGAAATCGTAATTTAGAGACGAGTCGGTTGTTGGTCTGTTCCAGAGCTGCTGCTGCTGCTGCTGCTGCTGCTGTTGCTAAGGTAAACATACTCTCGTCCAGAGACATCATCAAAGGACGAGTCGAAAGAAAAGAGGGAAGATACTGAAGTGTAAACACTGGCTGAGTTGAAATAGAAAGACTGGTCGTCTGCCTCTCAACTGGACGAAATTCCTGATATGGCATATGAAGCAAAGATGCTCACATTCTCTCCGTATTGCTGCCTCAGGAGAAAGAGGCATTTGTGAGAGGATTTTCTTCTGTATACCCCGGAAGAGCAGATTTTTGAGTACCTAGGAGGCATTTATGAGAGGATTTTCTTCTCTGGACCCCGGGAGAGCAGATTTTTGAGTACGTCAACAGCTACTTTGCTAAAAAAGAATCAAAAAAAAATCGAGAAATGTTGCTCAGCTGGTAGGGACTGAGGCGTCCCAGCCATGAAAGGGGAAACACTAGAGTTGTGTGGCACACATTCAACACATGACTCCACAGAACACAACAGGAAGCATCAGTTATCATCGGACGAGGTAGGGGGGGGGGGGGGGGTTACGCGAGGGGAATATTTAAGTTCCCCAAACAATGAGGATGCATCCATTTTCTATTGTGGCCTCCCAGGCGTCTTGTTCATCGTGCTTCAGTTTTGTTGTGTGGTGGGAGTGGTTACCGAGTCCGTAGCCAGTAATTAGCCAACTAGCATGTATTGCTACCTCAGTTAACCACCACAGCTGTCATGGGTAAGGATTTCTATATTACCTTCATCCTCTACCACCACCACAACCACCCACCATTACAACCACCCACCACAACTGTCATCCGTATCTACGCTACCACCACCATCAGGTGGGACAGGTCGATAGATTAGTGTATAAAGATGCGATAGACTGGTAGTTTGAGAGAGAGAGAGAGAGAGAGAGAGAGAGAGAGAGAGAGAGAGAGAGAGAGAGA
>JAUUDZ010053424.1:0-10435 GCA_032361705.1 Panulirus versicolor | reverse complement strand
AGAGACAGAGAGAGAGAGAGAGTCATTAGAAGGATGTTTTCCAATCATTATTTACGATAGTGTAGGAGTGTGCTCAGCCATCATGACTTGTACTGTTGGCTGAGAGGCGCCTTGGTTGAGGGTCAGGTGGAGCCCTGCGCACGTCCAGGACAAGTGATGGTTACTGCGGGGTCGCCGAGGGAGGCTGCTCAGGCAATACTATATTGGTTGGGCTGCCCAACTGGCATCACTGGTCTCTAGGTCCAGGAAAATGTATAGACTTTATATAAAAAAAAAATTAGGTAGAGGTCTTGTGGTGATGAGAAGGCAATATCATACACTTCAAAGTGTTATGGATTACCACTGTTGCTCCGGTCCTGCTTGAAGGACAGGAGGAAGGAGCGTAGGGATGCGTTGGGTCCTCAACCCGTCCCTGTGCTGTTTAACGGACTGGCCAATGTCGCTCTCCTCCTGGTCCCTGTCGTGACACGTGTGGCGAGGTCCCTCATTTTCTTGATGTCCTGAATTTACATAGTGTATGTCGGTCCTAGAACTGACTATATGATGGTTCCTGTTCGAGATGTTGGTGATGCCAGGGAGTGGAGGAGTGTAAGGAGGGTGACTACGTTGTTAGACATAATGCAATGGTTAAGAAGCATACTTTTTTTTTTTTTTTTCTACATCCGTCAACGGTATAGTGCAAGAGAAACTGTATCAGTGCAGGTCGGCGCACACCAAAAACTTCGAGGTTTAGACGAACGCCTGAAGCCATTTCCGGGTAAAGTGCAGGTGGGTACTGCAGGCCAAGTGGGTTTAAGTGGTTGAGTCTTGAAAGGTAAAGTATATATCCTGATTTTATGGTCTTGTCCTAATAAAGGTGTCATGAGTACCAGTTTATCCTTAAATGTTTATGGATATTTTCTTGTTTATAAAGATTTCTTAAGATAGTTTTGTATGTCTTAAACTGTTTCTCTTCTCCAGGTATGGATTTTGATGACGGGCGACCGAGGTGTGTGGCAGCGTCGTGTAAGTAGTATGTTCTCCGTCGGCCAGGGTAAGGTTAGAAGTAGACGTAACTTGGAAGTCCAGTCTTGGCATTGTTTTGCTTCAGTAACACACGCCACATTGGAAGCTGGTCGTTGTGTCATCCACTTGCCGCAGTGGTTACAAGTCGTGGTACATGTCATCCATCCGCCACATTGGTAACCAGTCAGTATATGTCATCCATTCGCCACAGTGGTAACTAGTCATGGTACGCGTCATCCATTCGCCATAGTAATTACTGGCAATTGCTCGTGGCACGTTATGCACTCGTCATAGTGGTAGGTGGTGTCATGCACTACCCTCATTGTTGACTGGTCCTGGCTCGTGTCATGCACTGGCTTCAGTGGTATAGTACGTGTCATGCACCCACAACAGTGATAACTGTTCATGGAAGTCATTTCGTCTGTAAACTGGCGCCATCAAGCACATGAGCGGTGGTGCTGCTCGTGTCGATGGTGCAAACGATTGCCAGTGGGCGTAGCACCTCTGGTGGGACTCGTGTCTCAAATGATCGTCGACCAATACTGTCAGAGCATAGAAGTTGACGTCACCTGTTAATCCAAAATCTGTCCCAGGAAACGAAACCAAACTCGACCATCTTAGCTCAGCGCAGGGTAGGCGTGTCCGGGTGGGTGTCTGACAGGAGCAGGTGTTCTGATCCCTCACCACACCCGACATACCAAAGCATAAGCACTCGTAGGGTTGGTAATTTCTACCAGTTGGCTTTAAAACGTAAGCTTAATCAAGACACAGGCAAACTTGGCCGAACTTCAGCCTGTGAAACCAGGTAAAAGTGAAGGTTAGATTGTATTTTAGATTTTCATTTGTATTTTACGGTAAACGTATGCATGTTCAAGCCGCTACCGCATATCATCGTGTATTACCAAGAGTGTTCGAAACATACTCATTTTTCGTGTGATCGCCGTTTCCTTCCTGTGCCAGTTAGAATAAGTATTGATTGTATGTTAGTACGAACGTCTTGTAGTAGGGTAGAACGGTAGAACATTAAACTGGTTTGTTTCAGCACACCTGACGGATAATGTTGTGATATGTCAAGAAATACTGATTATTCATGAGTTCCGTGTGCTTATTGATGTAGTGTGTGTCCGCCGTAACCTGCAGGGGTCAAGGCAGGTCGTGAAACTCTCTCTCTGGGGACCATAAGGTGACCCGTGTTGCAGCGTTGGTGCAGTGTGCAAGATAATCACTTTGCATTTCAGGCTGGTATACCAGTGTGCAGTGCCTGTCCAGGGTGCCAGCCTTGACCCACCATCGGCACATCCTGGTCCCTCTCTCCCTCCGTCGTCCTGCTCAGACGTGTGCCTCCCTCTGCCACCATATATTGATCTGCTTCTCGTGCAGACGTACGGGAAGAGACGATATTATCTCCTCTAATGTTCCCTTCCCCCAGATACGAGATAACCCTCACAGATAATGACCACAAATAGAATTCCCAATAGACGGAAAAGTAATTTCCCGCGGTCGTGGGAATGGTGGTGGAATAATGGGGAGAGCGTTGCAAACCTGTTTTAAGCAGTTTCCAGTTTAGATTTACTGTGCTGTTGGTGCCAGTGTGTTGCACGTGATGAGTTGCGGCTCCGTGACTCAGTTGTTGCTGCTGGTGGGTGTCTGGCCGAACTCCCCGCAGCCCCACCAGCGTGAGTTCGTGGGCACTGCAGCGCGACGTCAATACGTAACTCTGTGTAGAATTATCAATGACAGTCATGACTGGAACGTGGCCTTGTAGTATCCTTTGTTAGCTATGTATGTATGTGGGTGTTCGTTGCACCAGTCTGTTGGGGTCATGCAGAGTGCGCCCCTCCCCCAGGTCCTCAGAACCTTAACCTGTCTGGTTGGTGGGTCTCTCATGGTAAGTCACGTGTTGCGAGAGAAAGTATCGCCTGCAAGGATCAACAGTACATATGAAATATTATTTGAATTTCTCGCATATCAAGATATGTTGCAGGTGAAATCTATTGATTTCCATAAAGCTGATATTTTTTTTTCTTTTTTTTAGTTGAAACTGAATTGTCTGATATTAGAATTTCTCGTGAGATTCGGGTTTACACTATCACTGTCGGGTCACGAACCCAGGCATGACACCAGGTCAGAGCGAACTGCGCCACACCCACTCACCCACCCTGCTGCTTCCTACCACAGCAGGCGAGCCTTTCTTCCTTGCTTAATCTGGTTATATGGCTTGCCATGCCTGCTTGCCTTGCCTCCCTGCTGTCTTGCAGTTCTGCTCCCTCGCCTGCTTCCTGCTCACCCCCTGTGCCCTCCTGCCATGCATAATCCCCACATTTACGAGCCGACATTTTCCCCTGGATTTGCAGAATGAAGTTACAGCATGATCGTAATCTTGTCAGCAGGTATTGCGGTGGTGACGGGTGAAGTGATGCGTCCCGTTACCTCACTCGGGGCAGGAGAACGTAATGGATTAGAAGAGGAAGATCCTTAACGTAGATTGCGACCAGCCTATCGTCATTTGTTATGTGGAAATAGACCCTTGTCCAGAGAACGGCAGTGTGCGTTGAGTCGATACTTATAGCCAGTCATTAGGGATAGCTGTTCGCATCGGGAACCTCACCAAACCAACAGTTAAGTTGTGTGACTGTATTTAGGTTTGCGGTCCGTGTTGTTACTGGCAGAAATGATTATCTTTATCACTGCAGAAATTACATCAGTTACTCATCTGGGTTAGTTATTTACCTATCTCTCTGACCTCTAGGCCCAGTTCCCTAAGGTCATATACACATAGCCGGGTTCGATGTTGTTCTGACCTCTACGGGTCACGTACCATTCCGACTTCAAAGGTAAGCTAGGAAATTACTGGCGCGGGTGTTGCATGACATCGACTTTATAGTGGGGTGCTGTTGGGTGGGTACCCGTGCTCCGTCGCGCAGCCAAGCACCGGCCTGGAATTACACAGGGGAATGATGGGAAACTTTTGAAAAGTGAAATCTCAGGATTTCTCTGATCACTTTTGTTCGCTTGCCAGAGATAACTTGGGTACGTTTGCTGGGGATTACTTGGCACGAAGGCGACACCTTAAACAGTGGAGAAGTTTGGAAGTGTATCCTGGACGAGTACTTACGAAATGTACCAGACCAGCTAAGCTGTAAGGGTTATTTGGATCTGCGGGCTGCGGCTCCCAACACCTTGGTCGACCAACGATCCAAGGCTGTGTGTGGGTGTGTGTGTGTGTGTGGGTGGGTGGGTGGACACCTCACCCTCACAAGACTTCACCAGGTAACCAAAACCAGGGTACGCTTTTCAGAGATGATATAACGAATCAGAATGATAGAGCGCTGTGAGGTTGTGGTAATGGTGGTGTGGGAGATTACTAGTTTATTAAGGATTTATGACTTCCTTTAGAAGGTCGTTGGCATATGTCAGCGTCGAGAGAGAGAGAGAGAGAGAGAGAGAGAGAGAGAGAGAGAGAGAGAGAGAGTAGCCACTTTCCTACGCCTACATACGACGAGATTTTGCCACAAGACAAAGCTAGCGCCTGTCCCGCTAGGAAGTAGAATTATGAAGAATGAATTGTGTGAGTAACGTGTCAAGTGTTTTGTACGAGAAGGAGAAATTGTATGTATATGTATGCTCTGAATGCAAGCAACCCACGTGTGGGTGAGGCAGAAAGATAAGACCGCTACTTGGGCCAAAGACATGACATTAGACAGCCGGTGAAGTACTGGGTTACTGACAGAGAGTTTGCCTATCTACGGGTGCTTGCGAGGAGGGAAAGTTGGCACCCATTGCATTGCTGTCTGAGAGAGAATTAATTCTATGTATATTTTGTTGTGTGTGTGTGGTATATGTAAGTGAGCATTGTTTGTTCGGGTGGGAAATGTTTTTTTTCCACGTATGTGGATGTAAATGCCCACAGAAGTTAGTAGCCAGTTCATTTTACATGTTGTTGGCGTGGGCAAGACGGTACAGACACTAGACAAACGTGCGTGTGGAGGTATACAGATGTAGGTGGAATGAGAGGGTGCGGGGGAGGAGAGGAGTGGATGGGTGCGGTGAGGCGCGTACATGGGCGCGGGAGCCGAGGATGAGTGTGGGTGGGTTTATCGTGTACTTAGGTAAAGGAGGTTGAGGAGGAATGTAGGTAGGTGTGAACTGGACGGCTGCAGGTGTGCCACAGTCGCTCAGTCCTGGTTGATGGGGTATGGAATGGTAGCCTGGGGATAGACGGGAGGGTGGATGCGGTTCAAGATGATGGACTTGGTGCATTGAGTTAAAGGTCACCCACCGGTTTAATGTAGGTGTAAGTCATGGACCTCGTAAATTTCATTGCAAGTCGTGAATTGAGTAAATTTAGCTGATGTCAAGGTCCAGGTAGGTTTGGTTAAAGGTCACGGATTAGCTAAGGTTGAAGGTCATGGTTCTATTAACACTGATTGAGGGACAATGTAAGTATGGTTGTGAGAATGGGTTCAAGTGTGGTTCAGAGCGATGCATGTAAATGTAATCTTGCTGGTTAATGAGGGTGGGTGGCATGCACGTCTAGGGATGAGGCGACGATGGAGGTGGTTGTGAGTCAGGGTGAGTAGCACTAAGGATGAGGAAGGTCTAAGGTGGGAGGTAGCGTGGCATGACTCACGGCATGGTGATGAGGGTACCAGCAGGTGAGGTCAGCCACTCACGCATAACCAACACAACAACACAGCTTTACTCCCATGATCTCGTCAAATACTCGCCGTCGTACGTGACACATACATCTTTATGAGGCTAACCTCCTTACACTGTTAGTGGTAACATACGATAGGGACGTGAGGAGCTGAGCTCTAACACATCTTATCTCTTGCTAGTTTTAGTGTTATCTTGTGTTATCTTATATAATGGTGTTTGCAGGGGAGTGTGTGGGAAGTGATAGACTGCGTCAGCGTCGTTTCATTATACTCCAGCTGGTGGCAGGCGAGAAACCCACCAAGAATCACTTTTCCCTCATCCGTCAGGAACCGTGGCAGAGGCATTCAGCAACTTCAGAGGGAAAGTTCTGCTCCCAAACATCATCCTGGAAAGTTGAGAAAGCTGCTGACTTGGCTTCTTTATATAAAGGAGCAAGCAAACCTAACACAGATATCTGCAGCCCAGGTGACATCTCACTTCACTTTTTTTTTCCTCAAAAAAGTTTAAGAAGACCGACAGTACAGACAAACTACCTCCAGAACTTAGGACAAACACGGATATAGAACAGGACAATCGTGTCCTTCACAACTGTTCGATCTGTATCAGTTTTCCGCGAAGTAGAGGAGGACCTGTTCTACCCTCGACGTCCACATCCCTCTCCAGGTACGCGGCTAGGTTTTCCATCCGAGTTCACTTCCGAGACACCGTTTGGTATACGGTCTTGTAACTCCAGACATGGATGCATATTGATGAGAACTTCAGCGTTTCGAAAACAGTAGGTCGCCCTGACCTACATTTCGCACCTCAGAGGCGAAACTGTTAAGCGATGTGTAATTTTGTTTTAATCCTGGAAGGCGATAAGGAAACAGAGATTGGCATAGGCTTCGCTAAGGTCTTTAGCAAATGTCGTCATGGAGTGTTAGCATGTATAGGAATCGCTGGTAAACTAGGTCGACGGATCTATAATTTTCCAACGGACACGTCCTCTTTTAACATGCCGGTTCCTACATCCGTAAAAGTTCTGTCCCCTTGGGTAGAGTAATTGTTCCAGCAGCGTTGATCATAATTTTTGTCTGACATTGATAGCTACACATTGGACAGCAACTTATCATCCATCAGACAGCTGCCTGTCATCCATAGTGGATGACATCAGAATTTGCGTATCAGCCTCCAGTCAGAAAAAGAAAAAAAAAGATACCTAAAATGAAATACAGTATAACAGGTGATTCTTCCAGTGACATCCAAAAGTATAATGTTTTGTGGTGAGAAATTTCAACTCGTGTACGAAGTAGATCAAGTGCATACACAGTGTATTGACGGACACAGTGATATAAGGAGATTGGTAATAGATCCAGGCTTGATGTCGGATGACTTCCTCTGGAGAACACAACAAAGGAACTAGTATGTTAAGTATGCCGGCGGGCCACCTGCTTCCAACAACAGGACTCGTCAGAAAAGCTGCAAGTGAGACGGTCGCAGACTGAACTGTAGAGGAGAGCGAACAGCCAAGATTATCGCAGACATAACCCATGTTAAGGAACACCCAACATCCTGCCTTCTATAGCCCTCTACACCCGCTACCTTCATCGTCCTCAACCAGCACCCTACCCTATAAACTCACTGCCATCCACGTCCACACCCATCACCCTGACCTCTCCGCCCGGTGCTGTTCTTGTCCGCACTCAGTAACCTGCCCTCTACACCCAGTGCCTTGCTCGTCTACACCCACCACCAGCTTCTCCCACCCATCATCATTCTATACAGACCCAGCACTTGGCTTCACTTCTGTCACTCCTCACCTTACACAGTCACTTTCCCATCCTCCGTCCCTAGTGTTGCAGGGTAACTTATTTAGTAATGCTCCGGTGAGTTATGACTCCCACCATCTGTCTCTACGTGCTACACTGCAGTAGGAGTGCCAAGCGCTTGGCCGCCGTGATGTATGAGGTATTAATTAAGCAAGTATGGTCGTTAAGTCATGTGTGCGAGCTCGGGAAGAACCTGCCTCTGGCATCTTCAATATGAGAGACCAGCTTGGCTTGTTATGTTTGGCTTGTGTTTCAAGGCAACAGCCTGACTCATCATGTAAACTTGGTGGTTGAAGAGGACAGTTTGGTAAGTTGTGACCCTATGAAAGGAAGGGAGTAGCGTATCATACCAGTTATTTAAGCATAAAAGTTGTAGAAATATGGCTTAACGTCATCGAAGGAATATCGCTACAATCTTGAGTACTTCATCACCAAGGACTAATGAGGTAGAGACTTGAGTCTTGGCCAGCTAGAGCGGGTGGTGAGAGCAGTGGGGTCGTCCAACTCGCCCTAGTGGCTGGTTACACACCTTTGTCACACTAGCATGTCGTCTTCAGTTGGCTCTGAGAGGGGATGTTCGTGTGTGTGTGTGTGTGTGTGTGTGTGTGTGTGTTATGCGTAGGGTTCAGGAATTTATACCATTTGTATAATACGATTCCGGTTGATATGACGTAAATATACAGAGTATCAGGTATCTCATGGGTATGAGTACAAATATTACACTGGGCAGAGAGAACACATAACATTAGATAAACGAGTTACGTAATTCGGATAATAAAGTACATACACAAACAGGCTACTTAGACACTGAGTATCAGCATGTGTATGGAATAGGACACATCGTACTGTTTAGTGTGCAGTTGTTAATACTTATAGTAAGTCAAACTAAAGTCAAAATACGTTGCAAATAGGACGTGTAGTAACAGAATCTACTTGGCATAGGACATAGTGTATACTTCTTGTCCATATAGCATAGGGCATAGCAGATTTTGGGTATAGTGTCAGGATGTCTTCAGAGATATTGATGTCAGTAAAATAGTCACAACGCTGTCGCAACTTTGAGATCTGAGATCGCAACATACGCAGGACAGATACTTACACGAACGTGATTGCATTAGATTTCTGGAGTGTATGTGGCCTTAGAATTATGCTTAACATCTGGTGGAGGTTTAGCATTTAGTTAGGAACTTAAAATTTTTCGAACTACTGAAAGTGTTAAGAGATTTTTCGACTGGTGAACATAGCTTGACTTTGATGGCCTCATTGATCCTAGCCGTTGCTAGGCCTAAAGCCCAACCACCCAGCAAAGCAACCACCCAGCAGACCAACCAACCTTGAAGACTTGACTGTGGCAGTTTGGTTTGTATAGCTCCCTCACGTATCTTTCCCTCAATAGGTAGGTTGGGCTGTGGATTCCCTACCTCACTCTGCATATTATCTTTCATACGACATTCCATGAAGGCTGAAGACACTGTTTTTATTCAGATCACTTAATTATTTTCATGGTGTTCTTTTGTTTAGTTGTCTTGTATGATGTTATATGTTTTACTGTGCCACAGGATGTCCTTGTTTATATGAGATAGTGGCCATTGTGTTGTTGTTTTACGTTGTGGACAGTGTTTAGTTGCATTACAAGTTGGTCTTTGTTCACTTACTTTAACATTTGTGTTTCACTGTTGTGCATTACTCCTTTTGTTATTTACTGAGTGGATTTATCGACTTCATGTTGTGTTTTATATTCGTTTTACGTCACATGTACAAGAGCATTTCCTGTGTTATTGTTAGGTTGTGTGTGTGTATGTGTGTGTGTGTGTGTGTGTGTTTTGCGTGACCCAGGAACATTTCTACTTATCGCCCGTGGGCGTGTGTGTGTGTGTAAAGTGTGTTTGAGGGAACTTAATCACAGAGTTGAGGTGCAGGTAGGCTTATGCTGTCAGATCTAGCTAGAGCTGAGGAACCTGATCAGTATTGTAAAGGTGTGTAAGACTGTGTCTTAAACTGCGGTTGTAATGGTGGGAAGAGGAGGGTAAAATGAACCGTTTGGTGAAAATTTAGATGGGCGGGGTGAGGTTTAAAGTGCCGTTGTGACGGCGTAAAGGCCGGAGTGAGATAGAAATTACAAGTGTGAGGGTGTAGAGGATGGGATGAGGGTGTCGCAAAGGTGTGGCGGAGGGGTTATAAGTGTCATGATCATCCCCCGCTGAGTTCACTTCCCGGGCGGGGACAGGTGAGGCTGGGGTGCGTGGACCAGGCCCCCAGAGAGAGCGGGGAGACCCAGGCAGACTCCCGGGACCCTGGGGCCACTTGAGACCCCGTAAGAGGGGAGACGACGCTAAGAAATATTATTAAAGTGACCAAACAACAGATGATATGTGTAAACATTTTGGATAGATTTCATCATTTCTTTGCAGTCTCATCTATTTTTCCAGGACCCATTGGCCCTCTCTCTGGGGCGGCCCTGAGGAACTATAGAATGCCAACCCTTCCCCAAGGCCTCCGTCAGCTCTCGGCGGCACTGGTCACGGCTCTGAACTGACACCCGAGCGTGTGGTTGCCCCGGGTGTCCGTGCCAGTCCCTAGAGGGCCAGTGGACGTGAGGAGCCCCGCATGCGACAGAGGGAGCACCAGGGCTGCGGCAACCTGCGGATCAGGTTCTGCCTCCCCGGGAGACTTGGTAGCAGGCCCAGCTGGCTGCAAGGTGCACACGAACCCGTGAAACCTGCTGAAGGTGTCCCTCCTCTCCTGAAGGTGGAGGAGCTAGACTGCAATACCAACCCCACCACCTTGCCCCTCCTCCCTACTTATGTTGCAGTGCAGGTGTCTGCCCCGCCTGCCACACTGGCCTGTTTGGTTTGCCCCCGCCATCACACTACCACACACAGTACGTCGGGGTCCATATGTATGGATCCTGGCCTTCGAGAGTCATATGCCGTACGTACGGCCACTCGAACCAGCTGCCAAGT
>JAUUDZ010053413.1:0-10435 GCA_032361705.1 Panulirus versicolor | reverse complement strand
TGGTAAATGTATTGTCTGTGATACCACGGCAGACGTTTTCAATATGCATTACATTATATCAAAACGTCAACACATATACAAATACATGACTTCCTTTTTGGCTGAAAACTTATGTTTAGTCACCTTGTTCGCTTTTCTGTCGTACCTGGTGTCAGGATATGTGATGAAATAGTAAACTGCAGCCATCTTGATTTGTCGAGTTTACACAAGGACTCCAACGGAATTTGACACTGTCATTGTTTATGTTTCTGGATCTCTCCTTAAAGGTTCAGGTTGTTACGAGCTTCAAGGCAATAATGGTTATCATCTAACTTCTTTTAAGAATATCTACGAGAAGCTCTTCATAAAGGGAAAGTAAAGTTAGAGAACCAATAAATGCTATCTAAAACTAAGACCCACATTAAATATTATTAAGAAAAACTAGAAGAGCACTAAGTCTTTTAAAGTTACGTGTCTAATAATAACACCACTTTGAATAATACAGGAAATAAAGAAACAATGCGTTACGTATACTCTATATTCATGTTTGTCTCAGTGATAACTATAATTGATGATATCTTTTTTATCTGCTTCATTATCTCTGTCTGATCCGTGGACAAGGTTAAGTCAATGCATTAGTCGTTACTGAAGAAAGGTTGAGAAGTCTTGATCAGAGGCCTCACACTGTCCCTCTCCTGGATGACCCCGTCTGTCCTAAAAGCGTTCCATTATTGCACGATATGAGTAATATCTCCTGCCTCACCCTCTCCAGGGCTGATAGTTCCAACCCTCGTCCTCCGCCCTCTTGCCTCAGCTATATACATATAGACTTCTCGTCCAATAATCACCCTAAATCAAACACTTCACCGTCGTCACTTAGCGTACATCATCTCCCCCTTCCCTGGATACGTTACCCTCTCCATCGTACCAATATTTGTACTCCATCATAGTCCATTAACGTAATCAGCCCCAACTCTCCTTCATCTGCATTTTCCATCATACTCGGACTATTCTATCCATATCCCTCACCCTTCCAGACTCTCTCGGTGACAATCACTACCATTCAAGGTTCAGCTTTGCTTCTCTCAACACTTCCATTCAAATAAGTGAGCAACTCGTGCTCTCTCTCTCTCTTGTTTACTCCTTCTTTATTCATAAGGTACACTTGCCCGTCTTTTTTTCTACGCCGTTATTGTCACTTCCCCTCCTCCTCTCCTCTGTAATGCCAGCACGAATTGCTGTCCTCTCTCATCACCTCACTTCCACACACGTAATATCATTACCCGTCTTTCACTTTCCTGGCCGCTCTCACACGCTGCAGCCAGATTATTTACTTTCTCTTTCCCTCTCTGTACTCGCTTGCCCTGCCATATTGTTCAAGTCCCATCATGGGTATTCTATCTTTATCTTCCTTTCTTCGTTTATTCTCATCGTTTTCTAATACTTTTATCCTCGTCTTCCTTATATGGCTCAACAAAGTCTTTACTTCTACAACTTACTCATCCTTGCTTGTCCTGAAGTTTTTGGGATATGAGGGAATATGAAATTTTGTATATCTGCGTTGAGAGATTAGCAGGCTACTTATGATTTATCGTTTTTCGCGTTGCCTTCTCTGCTTTCTCGACACCACAGCTACTGTTTCAGATATTTGATCCTCACCTTAGCCACCTTGCTTCCCCTTCAGTCTTGGAGCTGCAGGCTTCCCCATTCAGCCCCTCTGTCCAAGACACCACCACACATCACAACCTTATCCTCTTCCTTGGTGACTAAGATCTTGACTTCTCCCTCGCACCAGTCTTCCCATTGATCACTCCCTGCCTCGCTTTGTGTCTCATATTTTCTTTAAGATCATTAAAACACGGTCATACTACCCACCTGTAAAACATGCCTTTCTTCATTACAGTTCCTCCCCACACGTAGTACATGTCTCATACAGGCGTACTCACAATTACATCACCTTCCTCAACACGTCGTAACTTCAGCACATACGCGGTCTCTGTGGTCACCGCTCAGTTCCTGTTGGTATCATTATGTTTGTCACAGTCCATCCGATGAAACAGAGGCTGCTGACATTAATAAGTGCTTGATAAACTAAAGATTCTTAGCAGATTTCTAAACCAAAATGAGAGCCTCCGTGAGATGTCATTACATGCCAAACAATAATATCACGGTATTAGACTGTTAATGTTACTATAATATTAAGTTTCTCAAAGATTAATGAAGGTATTTATACACTAATGGGCTATATTGCACATAGTTAACAAGAAAGTTTATCAATCATCATCATTGTTTACATCATCCAGAGAGAGATGTCTGACTACAATGCTTCATCGTCTGAGAGTTTGGGATCATGTGAATCATCAGTGTCTGTATGATTATGTCTTCCAAATTCTCTATCCACCATTATCTTAGTCTTGTTAGTTGTATCAGATGGATGGACTAGTGTCACTGACTCCCTTGTAGCAATTCCAGTATTGCAGTTGATATAGTCTCCATACCGATTGCATGTGTTGCTAAGCAACATTTTTCGAAATACTTTTGTATTTGTCATATTTAGTTTAGTTTACCTTGAGAGTTTTTGTAAAAGAGATCCTCCGTGGTAGAGAGGTCGTCATCGTTAATGCTCCACAACAAGTCCAAGTATTTCATTTCCTCTACTGCTGGAATGATGTTTCCACCACCGCCACGCTCACACTTATAAATAGGTTCAGTCGACCAGCTTCCACGTAGATTCATTTTACCCCTGCTCTTTGCAAGGGATGCAGTCTAGCTTGATGATGAATTTGTCGCTGTCAGTTTATGAAGATCTAGTTGATTGAGAAGTACCTAGCAGTCCTGAGGACCCATTATTTATACAAATACGTTAACAGCTATCACAGTGGCAGCCATGGTGATCTGAAAGCACCTCTGGAACCTGGGCACAGATACTGGTCATTCGGTAAGGAACGTTTACATGTACTGCAAGATTTCTTCCATAAATGTCCTGAACTTTACACAGTCTATGTGTAATGAGGTATGTGGAGTGATCTGAGCCAGTGTCTACAGCGCATGACGCTATGGTGTGTCTTTGCCTCCGTGTGTCCTCGGGGATCATCAAATCCAACAGTATCATGTTTGCGTGTCTTCGCTCCCTGACTCACGATGGCAGTAGCAACCTACTACGGACTCAACTCATGTGATATAAGAAGGCATGACCTAAACACTTTGTAACACACCGTGTAGAAATATCACATTAACCATAGTTGGCATCATGTCCTCCAGGACAACTTTCAACTGCAGAACACACATTACCTGAGCTACTGAGCTATTGTTGGTCAGGCCCATTCATACTTATTACCTATTTCAGATTTTTAGAAATGTCTTGATCATAATGGAACCTTAGAGTGTGCAGAATGAACGTAATGTATGTAACCAACAGAAATTGTAAGATTATATGAATCTAGAGGCAAATGGCCGGACCCGTCACCACTGTAGACACAATAGAGCACCGTCGCTCATCATAGGAAAATCCTATACCATTGATGTACTGTTTGTCAGCTATTTCATATCACATGATAAGTGTTTAGAATGCATTATCAGCAGCGTTCTCATCATTTTGTTGGGTCACATTTGCTATACGTTCAACCAAACCCACATTTCTATTCCTTTAAGCAGGTCCTCAGCCATTTCTGGAAATCTGCTACAAATTCACTTGTGTTTCCATATGATATCATCATTAATCTTTTCTGCACTAATCAACGATTGTAATTAAGATATTTCCCCATACACATACTCCTAGAGGTTGGGAGGAGGTGTGGCACGGTTCCCACACCCAGCCTGCGGTCTATGTATGTGTACAATGAGAGTCATTGTAGCATAACACACTATTTCTATTATCATTAGGCAGTATCCCTCCCTGTATGTACTCGCTCCCGGCTGTTCTCTGTGTAACATCACAAAGGCCATTACCGACGTATGGTGTATACGGGTTGGGCAGGTCTCACTGTGTACACGTCCACAGCCTCAGACCACCTTTGTTCTCCCTAGCACCTCACTCCACCTGCTTGCTACTCCTACACTCGCTCGCTTCCCTCCCTCGTACACTCTGATTTACATGGATTGTGATGCTTTTGAATTATTCAGCGAGCAGTAAAAGTCCTGCAACAATGCTCTACCCAAAATCAATTTCTTGTCCTCTGAGGTGTTCATATATCAAAATTTTTAGTAAACAACTAATGTTAGCTCATTAGCTTACCTATATACCTGTACACCTGTATACCTGTATACCTGTATACTTGCCTTTCTATTGCTCGTGTCTTGTATGTGTATGTTATTATGATTTTTTTCTTCATTGTAAATTCGTTTTCTGTGACTGTATAATTACCTATTCATAGCGTACAGAGTGGGAGTTCGACATTCGTAAGATTTTATTTCTTGAATTTTCTCTACATTCAATTTCATCTTCAATTTGCTGACCACATTTACTATCTCATAATCAAGTTCATTTCATTAATCATCAAAAGACGTACAATGAAAGTACTTCACATTCTTTTTGAAAAAGTTTCCGTTAATTTCATGTTATGACGTCAATCTGGTTATTCAAACCCTTCCTCTTCCGAAGAACTATCCATTATAAACGTCATTATGCAAGTTTATAAACTTAAAGGTTGTAATTAAGTTACCCTTCACTCTTCACTCTTCAGTAATGGGAGAATTTAAGGTCTATAGTTTTTCCCTGTAACTGATCTTTCTTAATTCCAGGAACATCTTTGTTGCTCACCTCTGAACCTTCTCCATTAGTTCTTTGTGCTCCTTTACGTGGTGAATAAACCTGAGAAACATACTTCCTTTGGTGTGATGTAGGATGTGAACAGCTTACTAAATATTTCTTTATCAATACACTTGACTGCTATTCTGATACATACCAGCAAACAGCTTGTCTCCTTTACTATTCTCAGAATGTTGGATTCTGGCCATAGGTTAGGGATGATATTGTTTCAAGTCCCTCTCACGCATAGATTCTTGTAGCTTATTATCAAGGCTTATCATTTCCTGCTAGATAATATTCATATTGAAGCCTCCTTTCTCGGTGTCCCATTGTCATTACTAGAGTTTTACTCGGGTTGACTTTCATAAACCATGTAACAAACCAACTCTAAAGTATTGTCCAGTTCCCCTTGTACGTTCATGTAATCCTCCTTGCTTATCACATCCCTCATAACTTTGGCATCATCTGCAAACATGTTTAGGTAGGAGTCCAATCCCTGTGGCAGGTCATTCACATAGATCAGGAAGAACAATGGACCCAGGAGAAAACCCTGCAGCACGCAACTGTTCACATAAATCCACTTCGAGAAACCTTCCCTGATAGGCGGCCTTTGCTCTGTTCTGCTAAGATGAATTGTGCATCGAAGGAGTCTCCCTATAGTTGCTACTTGGAGATCCATCTTCTTTACCAGCCTCCTGTGTAGTATAGTGTCACTTTCTGGCAGTTTAGATATAGACAATCCACTCAGTCTCTTATTTTATCAAATATAGAGCTCACTCTCCTTTATTGCTCACTTTATGTCTCCTCTAGATATTCAATTGCTTTGTAAGAACTTCTCACCAACCAACTGGTCTTGGGGCAATAGCGTCTTCCATTGTGAAAACACTTTTGAACTTGTCATTCAGTTCATTGCTTATCTATACGTCTTCCTTTAAATTTCTTCCGTGTGTATGTCTTAGCCTTATGAACTGTTCCTTGACTTAAAGTTTACGCCTAATGATTTTGTAGAGAAAATTGTGATATCTCTTAGCTTGTTCCTCCTTGTTTTCTCCCTCTTATAGTCATTTCTTATTCTCTTTTATCTTTAAAAAGCTTGTTGGGTGGGTTACCTCAGAAAATGACAAAGCTTTACTTTCTAACATCCTTTACCAGCCCTTCGTTGTATATATTTTCTGAAAGGCTGATTGCCTCATGCCCCCCAAAAAATCCAAAATCCTTTTGTCCTGTACAGAATATCTCCAAATCATATATTACTGAAGAAAATAACCAAAAGATCAGCATGCCTTTGTCCCTCTTGGTCAGAGAGGGTATATTGTATGGGAGGCGCGGACCCTACATGGTGGCAAGAATCTTACATAATCAAGTAAGTTTACGGTTATTATATTTTTTCTTAGAGATTTTGTTCTACATATACCTAAACACATTACACACATTTTTTTCTACCAGTTGTGGTTTCTCATATCTAATACGTAATATTCAAATATTAGTTTACATAATTGTTTGTGACAATCTATACGCATTGTTTATGTTCTTACTTACACTTTCAAAACATTATCTATATCAATAGAAAAGGAAAGATAACCGTATTCTCAACAAAACTATAAAGATTGACACAAGAAAAACAGTTTCTTTTGCTGACTTACAATACTTGCTGCTTCAATCTAGTTCTATGTTACGATGATATAGTACGTAGTAACATTTACTATGACGGTGTGTGGGTGACTGTGATGTGGGATGTTCTTACCAGCTGTGCCATGAGGTTCCTAGTGACATCTGTGGATAAGATGTAGAATAATACATCGGCTGGGAATCCAATTGAGACCGCGAAGACTTAGAAGTACGATCATGGTGCGGAGCACTCTGCTGTGTCCAGCCATGATGCTGGCTCGACACAATGGAAGCTTTGGCTCCACTCACTGGCAATGTACAGTTCACTTGGATCACTAGTGTCACTGGCAATATACAGTTCACTTGGATCACTAGTGTCACTGGCAATATACAGTTCATTTGGATCACTAGAGCTACTGGTAATATACAGTTCATTTGGATCACTAGAGTTACTGGCAATATACAGTTCACTTGGATCACTAGAGTTACTGGCAATATTCTGTTCACTGTAGTGTAGTCGGTGTCGCTGACACTGAAGCTTTGAAGGGCTTACCGGCAGGCAGCGTGATCAGGATGGCTTGTACGTGCAGCTTGTGGACAGCTTATGAACACAGTTTGCCGACGGTCAGGCTGTATGCAGCTCATTGAAGACGGCTTGCTTCTGGGCAGCTTGTTGAGGACTTCTCAAATGTAAACAACTTTTTGCGGACGGCTTGCTTGTAGACAGCTTGCTAAGACGCTCAGCTGGTGGACAGTTTCTTGACAATTGTTTGCCGGTAGAAAGCTTATTAACAGCTTGCTGAAGACGGCTTAACGGTGGTCATCCTGCCGAAAACGACTTAGCCGTACGTAACTTGGCATATCGACCGGAACTGCACAGTTGGCAAGATATGCAGGCTCGAAAGTTTTGCGCCTCTCATATGAATACCTCGCAGGCCAAGGTCAGGCTTCCGAAGCGCTGCTGCTTATGTGATCAAACACCCGCGTTGAAACCAGTCACTGCAGAGGACCTGCCTAAATGGCTGGGATTGGGTTGGCAGGTTCCACCCATAATTCAAATCAAGTTGCAATAAACGATGGAACTCCTGTAATTACACTAGAGCTACATCTCATAAGGTGGGCATGTGCTGATGTTGTCTCAACTCGTAATGCAATCCAGGAATTTGCTCGACTTCTTACAAGCGAAAACATTTCCTCCCAAGAAAGGAACCAAACATAGGACCAGACTGAAGCAGCTACGTCTATGAATGTTAATGTTTGAAGAGTTTTGTGCAGCACAAAAGTGGCATCGTAACATTATGAGGTGAGATTGTTCTGGCCACAGTAAGGTAATCGGTGTCAATTTGAATCAAAACCAAAGAGTGAGAAGTGATCTGATCACAATCCTCAACTTTTTTAAACTGTTTTAATTGATCGTGAATTTTTGGAAAGATACAAAGACTGAGGAACAAGAGGCCATAATAACAAACCAAACATAACTTGTTAGAAAAGATGTGGAGAAGTAATTCTATATAATGAGACAAGTAAATGAAATGAATGAACTAAATAACGAAATTACAAACTTCTATAGCAGTAGCCAAAGATCAAGAAATGGGGCGTCACAAGTGTAAAACTTTCTCCCTCAGCTGTACAGAGAGATAATTACGAATAGCTAATTATAAATGACCCAACGAAATGGCTACTTCAAATTTTCTTTTCTTTCTGGTTTGTCTGAATCTAAATACTCAACCCAAGAAAGACTTTATTCTCTATCCAACACGATCTCAAAGGAAGAAAACGCAGATAATATTTCTATTAACATGTAGCAAGCCACAAGACCGCATGTTTAGAGTTAAAAGAAACATTTCCTCCTAACCCAAGTTCACACGTGGCCAAGTGTTGTGGACAGCGAGGCGGGAACCTGGCACCGTCCATTCTGCATTGGCAGGAAGCCGGACCCAAGGCAGCACAGTGTAGCTGTCACCAACAGGGAGGTTGGCAGCAGACACAGCAGCTACAAGGTTGGACTGCAGGATACGGAGTATTGGATTATGTGTGGGTGTTGCTTCCCATCCCGCACACAATGCTGGGTTCACCAGGGCTGCCGCAAGGAGGAGCTGGGTGTAGCTAGAGTATGATAATAGCACTTTGTTCCTCGCCCCGCCCTGTAATTAGAATATATGTGATTATGTTATATAAATGTTAATGCTGTGTTATGTTTATTGATAATGATAGGGACATAAAGACAGCGTTGGTACACCACTACAATCTTATATCCACACTTACTTCACTTGCTGTAGGAAGTTCTTGGTTTTGTATTTCACCTACAACACGAGCGATCCAGAATTACCTAACCTTTTTATTTTGGACAAGAGAGCTAGAGAAAGAAATAAAACCTTGTTTTACATTCTCATGTATCGCTAAAAAAAAACAAGTAGGGGCGTATGTTTACCTTGCGCGTCATGTAATGCAGGCTTTAAAATTCTCCCTCAAAAAACAAATCAAGATATCGTAATGTTTCATCACGAATCTGCACTTGTATGTACTTGGTCAAAACAATGTCGATCATTGTTTCTGTATTGAACAACCAAATCACAAGAGCAATCTCACCTCGTAAAGACGTGGAATAACAATAATAGCAACGGTCCTGATTCATCTGCCATTGTATATCTCCTCGAGTATTTGACTTCCTGCCACGATCATTGCTCTCTACACATCCACCTGATGAGATCCTTCATGCAGGGGATTTCAGTGTATACCACAAGAATTAGTTAAGCTTACCCAGGAAAGCGTGATGGGCATGATAATCCTAGAAGTAATGCGGTATCAGTGTCCCAGATGGATCCAACGACTTGCGCTACTTACATACATAGATGGGAAACTATCAAAGGAGTATCCTAGTGCCAAATGTTGAGGAAGAATTAAGAGGGTGCTAACAATATCCACTTCGCATGAAACTGTGACCATTAAGAACAGCTGACTATCGACAGAAGGAAGATATTAGAAATGTATGAAGTATTTTGAAATCAGGAGTTCTTCTGTTGTAAGCTTACGTCGGTAACAGTGGCCATGAACACCATGAGTCTCTCTCTGATATTAATGGGAAATTCACATTCCTACTATAGTTCTGCCTCGTATAGTTTCTGTTCACACTTTAGTGACATACACCGGCGGTTACCCTGACTCCTCTGCACAGCGCCTTCCCCACCACCAGACTCTGGCCGTTACTTTAACTCCTCTGCCACTGTCTCCCTCACCATCACACTCTGGTTGCGAGTCTAAGTCCCCTGCAGCCGCCTCCCTCACCACCACACTCTGGTTACCACTCTAACTCCCCTGCCGCCGCCTCCCTCACCACCGCACTATGGTTGCGACTCTAACATCCCTACCACCGCCTTCCTCACCACCATACTGGCTGCGAGTCTAACTCCCTTGCCGCCGCCTCCCTCACCACCACACTCTGGTTGCGAGTCTAACTCCCGTGCCGCCGCCTCCCTCACCATCACACTCTGGCTACCACTCTAACTCCCCTGCCGCCGCCTCCCTCACCACCACACTCTGGCTGCGAGTCTAACATCCCTACCACCGCCTCCCTCACCAACACACTTTCATCATCATAAATCTCGGTTATAACGCTGCATCTGTCGTACGTAGAAGGGAATATTTTTTCTTCCACTTTGTTTTCCCTTTATTTCTGGAAACACTTCCAGACACAAAGAGGAAAAGCTGATGAAAGTTTAGTCGGGGAGAACAAAAGAACAAAGACCCACGAGCAGATGAACCTACAAGATTGATATAATCTTACCTCAAAAACAATTAAAAGAGAATGATGATAAAAAAGCTTTTTACACTTATACATGTCTTCAGCGAAAAATGAAAAATTTTCTTAAATTACTTACTGTAACTTGAAACTGTTCTTCCATCCTTACCACTGAGGCCGTCAAGGGCTCCTAATGTAATCACCTCAGCAGGATTAACGAGTTTCAGAATGATATAACTTTCAGCCAGATCTTCCCACGTTCACATAATTCTTCCTCCCATCCAGACGTCAACAACAAGTTTGCACACTGTCCCCGACCTCTTGCATATGTTCTACCCTCTCTCTTTAGATTTCCTTCCCTG
>JAUUDZ010053412.1:0-17114 GCA_032361705.1 Panulirus versicolor | reverse complement strand
CCTCTTAAGGTTATTACACTGTGTGTACATTTCTCCAAAGAAATTATGATTATGAATGTTATCTCTGTTATATCTTCATTTTTCGAGTATTACAGTTCAGACCATATGCAAGGTATTGCACATCACTGCAGTTGTGGACTGAGTGAAGTCATGTGAATAAAGGTAGACTCTATCCAGATCAAATGATAAAAGAATGGGTGAAACATTGGTATTGTGTATAGCTGTGTTAGTACAAATGATAGAGTATCTAGGGTTGTAGATTTAAACAGTTTAGTGTTGCTGAATTTCATGTTAAACTCAGAGAATAATTTTTTGATTAGCTTGCTCAGAGCTTTGATTGGAAACTGGGGACAGTTATCACTTTTTGTTAAAACATTAAGGAAAGCAGATGTGGAGCTAATACTTGTCAGGTAAAGTAGTTGAGAAATGATGCTTTGGAGTACCCTGGTATTATGTGGTTTCAGCAGATTTATGTCTGAACCTGTAAGGATTGCCAGTGACCTTCTGCACAGCAACAGGGGAAATAAATACCATCACATAGTAATGATAAGAGGTTGTCTATGCGATGATGTCTTTTTATGTATTTCATTGATAATGCATGAGAGACTAAAAAGTATCTGCAAGTAATATTATTAACATAGTTTCAATGAGTCATCAAATAAGAAGTGTGCTAATACTGTGTCATTGTATCTCTTTGGTCATATGAAATGCTTGTCAAAATTCAAAATATGCTGAGCATTACACAACTAAAGTTATTTAAAAGTCAGAATTTATAGTCTGAGTACACTTTTTGCTGATACTACTTTGTAAAAGCAGGAAAGGCAGTTAGGTATGATAAAGACAGTTTGCATTCATTTGGTATATTAACTAGATGGGAGTATCACCTTTGTGTAACTGCAGGCCAAGGATAAGAAATGTATAAGTATGAAATATTGCTAAGAGGTATTGATGCACAGAAGATTGAGGGGCTTATTTTTGCAAATGTCAGGTTTTATTTGTTTTTCCAGGGGATAGAAAATAGCTGGCAGGAAGAATGTACTGCTAATAATGAGTTCCTTTTTCTTTATTTAGAATTACTTTCAGCTTTGTCTAATTTACCTAAAATCAGTTCACCTAAATTTCTTGCTGTAGTGAGGTAGTGTCAAGAACAATCAAAGGGTGGCTTCATTTCCCTAATATCTGTTGATTCTCTGTGGCAAAGCGATATGGTTTTCTTGTGTTTATAAATGATTTTCTCATTGATTTATTGTAAGAGTATTCTTTGTATAGAATGCCCAATCTTTCAAGAGCCATGGCTTTTGGTACATTAATTTAATATAATGATGTTTACGTCTACTGTTTATCTGTATGGCTCACAGGATTTTTGGTTCAATACTTGATCATCACATACTATACATTATCAAAGATTCAGAGTTCTTAGGACCCGCACATTGCCAATTTTTTTTTATTTACCAAATTTCTAAGTATTTAGAAAGGTATTCAAAAATTTAGCTTGCTTTGTGTCAAGTGATTTTGGACTCTGCTGCCTCAAATTTTTTTCATACTATATGGGCAGCATCACTATACTTGTATACTGAAAAGGAAAGTAAGAAAACAGAAACATTGCCAAAAGATAAACATTTATTTTATTTTTTCATACATATTGGCCATTTCCTGCATTAGCAAGGTAGTATTTAGAACAGAGGACTGAGCCTTAGAGGGAGTATCCTCACTTGGCCCCCTTCTCTGTTCCTTCTTTTGGAAAATTAAAAACAAGAAGGGAGGATTTCCAGCCCTCCGCTCCCATCCCTTTTAGTCACCTTCTACGACATGCAGGGAATATGTGGGAAGTATTCTTTCTTCCCTATCCCCAGGGATAAAACATTTATGAATTAATGAAATTTTGACAAAGATCATCACAGCTCTGAATCCCAGATTTCTCATGGCTGGGTTTTTGATATCATACTTTGCTATATAACATCACTTTTTCATTACAGATGTGCCTGCTGAGTCAGGATATCAACCAAATCAAGTTTAATGTTCTGTTGATACTGTTATATAGTATTTGTGTTTTCATTTCCCAATCCAGCAATGGAAATGTGGCATACAAAATGTCCCATCATGTGTAATTCGATTGACAAGAAAAATATTTTTCATAATTCTTGTATCTTTTTCACTTGTCATAGGGCTTGTGGGACATATACTACTTTCATAACCAACATCCCAGAGAGAAATTGTATCCAAACATCTTTTTCCATATTTAGTCACTTTGACTAGGTATCTCCTTACAGCAGGATGAAGTGGAAGAATATCTTCTGAGATGAGCATGAACCGAACTCGGACCTTCACCATTTTCTTCTACTTTCTTTTTGATGTTTTGAAGATGGTTAGAAACCCTGTCTGAGCCTGGCTAAGAGGATCACCATGTTAGAAGTGGAGGGAGCAAGGAAATGGAAGGATGGAGTGAAAGAGGCTTTGGGGGGTTGTGGTGTGAACAACCAGTAGGTTGAGAGATTTGCATGTATGATAGTGAATTGAAACAATGCATTATGCAGGAGGCAACATGTCACAATGGGTTGAACCAAGGTCAGTGAAGCAGATAGGGGAAACTCTAGAGTAACCTGTTGAGCTTGGCTAGGGTTGTGTCATTATCCCTTGGAATATCTCCAGTGTTTCATAAAAGGCAAATGAGAAGAGTAGGACGTTTGGGGTTGGAAAACTTACCCTCCTGTATCTTCATTTATTGAGCATGGAACAGAAAAAAAGCCAAGTGAGGATTTATACTTGAAGGCTCAGTATTCTGTTCCTTACACTCCCCAGGTAAACTAGGAAAGGTATGCATATATGAAAAGAAATCAGGGAATAATGATTGAAGTTCTGCTTTGTACAGTATTATGAATTGATTTTAATGCCACTTCTAATTTCAAATTCTGTCTTTCACTCATTTTTGGCTTTGTGAGCATAATTGACTCAGTAGCTGCACACTTTTGGGATTATATATTCTTTTGATATTCATTATATATTTATCAGTAGAGATTGTTCCAAAATTAATTTTGTTGAACACCGTGCTCACCAGGGGCTTTTGATGATGACGATGTCACCCACGTTGAAGGTGATGTTAACCCTGTCCGTGATCTAGAAATCATCCTTGATGAGCTACGTCTTAAGGTATGTCTTTTTCTTTTCTTGTAGCTTCTAGTAATGTATTAAAAGACTGCAGCTCTGATTTTAGTGTTATGTAAAGTTGATAATTAGTTTTACTACAAACTACCCTAGTATTTACTGAAAAAATTTCTTTACTACAGGATATTGAGTACATCGAAACGGTGTATGATAAGCTATTTAAATTAGTGGAACGAGGTGGTGACAAGAAGCTCAAACCTGAATTTGATTGTGTTTGTAAGATCCAAACCCTTCTTAAGGATGAGAAGAAGCACGTGCGATTTGCTGACTGGGATGCCAAAGAGGTAAGTTTTATGATTGTACAGGGTGTCATATGTAGGGCTCTTAGGAATGGGAAAGTAGAGTCTGTGCAATAACAGTAAGAGGTATTTTATTTGGTTGATTCAGCTATTTTGATGAAGAAAGTAGTAAACTCTTCTGTTATAAGATTTTGTGGCATTAATAACAGCTTGATGGGAGGAGGGTTGTATTCAGGTGATCAGAGTTTCATTTTATTTATGGTACAATTAATTGTGACACCTCATATATTTGGGACGTTTGTTTGTCTGCATACGTGTGTACATGTCTGTCTGGATGAAACTGGGTATTTTGTAGGTCTTTCACACCAAACGATGGAACCAGTAGTAAGATGATTAGGCTAAGATCAGATAATTATGATTGGTTGACTAGCTGATGATTAGTATAGAGACAGTAGAGTGGAAAAGTTAGGTTCATTTGCTCTTTGACATCCAAAGAGGTAATAACCATGAATGATTAAAGTGACCAAATGACTAAGAAATAGTTGTTATGAAGATTGGTTGACTAGTTGCACTGCTCTCTTCACTTGCCCTTTACACCATGCAGAAGCAGGTAGCTGCCTGAAAGGTGATGATTGGACTATCAGTTAATGATGATAGATGATCACTTAAAAGTTGGATGATCATCTGAAGATTGGATGATCAGCTTATGTTTTGATGATCATCTTATGATTGATATAAAGAGAGTAGAATTAATAAGATTGGGTCATTTCCCTTTGTGAGTTGATATCCAAGAATTATTTAAGATACTGGTTAGTGAATAACTCAAAATCAGGTATATTGTTGATCTGGTGATTGTTTGATTAGTTAAAATGAATGCATTATCCCCATGAAGACCACTTAAAAAAGTAAAAAGCAATCATGCATAAGGAATAAGATTCAGATCTTTTTCATGCATAATAGATGGATGCATTTTTTAGGTTAAAGTATCAATAGCAGAGTTTTTCAGACCACCACAAGTAATCACCTCAACCAATTTTTATGTGAAAAGTTATTTTTAGGATTAAATGGGAAGTTCTTAGGCTGAAATTGGTTTGGTGTTTAATTCATTTTTGTCTTTTCAGATTGAGGTGTTAAATAAGCACCTGCTTATTACGAGCAAACCCATGATCTACTTAGTTAACTTATCAGAGAAAGACTACATTAGGAAGAAAAACAAATGGTGAGTACCTAGCTCAGTTTTTATTCATCAAGGTGCAGTTTGAGAATCATTTTCAAACCATTTTTCTTTCTGACTGCTGAATTCATCTTTTTCCTCACTAGCTAACCTGAGCAGAATCTTTAACTAAATATCTTACTGTGTATGTGTGAGTTCCATTTACATCCTTTTCTGCAATTACTTTTGGGTAGTGCAAACAGAGTCGTCCCCAGACATTCTGGTAATCAACTATATCTTTATTGTTAGAAGACACTAGGCAATGTGATACAAAGATATCATTTCTGGATCATGTTTTTTTTCATTTATTTCAATATCTATAAGTGTAAGAAGCTAGCAGAAGTGTTTGAAATACTGATAAGGGATTGGTACGATTAAAATTGAATTGCCTGTCCTGAAGTGGATAAGGAATGAGTCAGCATTGGGTTGAAACTCTGAAGAAGTTTTATATGTTTGAAGGTGTGAATGGAATTTATACAAAATATTTAAGCAAGCTAATACTTATTCTACACTGCTCTTTAGGAAAGAACAGTATTGTACATGTTAGTGCATTAGAAACTAAAGGGAAGTCAAGTCAATTTAAGGAGCTAATCAGAAGGTATAAAGAATAAAGGTAGTGTGGGGAACCAATAAATAAGGAATGGTAAATGCCATTACCGAAGAGTGATTGTAGTAATCATTTCGCTAACCACCAAGGGGGTGGACTTAATGTAGCTAAAGAAGAACAATCAGTATCTGAAAGAACATATGCACTAACCCTATGATAATTCCTTTGTTGATAATCAGTGTTTGCCAGTATTCTCCCAATATTGCTATACAGTATTATTTATATGCAAGGTACTGAGTGTACCCCCTGGGAAGTAGGCATCTGTACCCTTTTCCATGTCGATTTATTTGATCACAATCTTGTGATTGTATCCTAACTCGTTGCTTCTCATACTCCTCTCGTCCCTTCTTTAGGCTAACTGTGGCTTTTTAGTGGTACTGATGGGACTGATGTGAAATTTTTTTTTTCATTTTGTTGGGAAAATTACTCTTTCCTCAGGTAATGATTCTCTTTGTTAGGCATATGGCAGAAGTATTTTTGTGAGAATAGATGACTACATCCCCTCTTTCTTTACGATTTTTTTCTTCATCCAGTCAGTGATTCAATTACTTTTGTTTAGAGGCCATGTGGACAATAGACTTTATGTATCAGACATGGAAAAATCTCATTTAGCTTTCTTCTTTGCTAAAAATCAATGCAGATTTGTTATGAGGTCTTTTTGGACTTTTGCCAAAACTGTCCCTTAAGAACTTCTGTCAGTCAGCTTTTTTTTTTCACTTTTCCAGAATGACAAAACCTTAGCAGTTTCCCCCACTAATATAGCCTCTATTTTCTTTGTATCAAAGATCATCTTTCTTAAAAGTGAGTCATCTGCTGGTGACAGCCTTTCATCCCCTCACTTTTGTCTCTTTAGGTACATCTAGTTTTGCTCAGTCTGTGTCTCTCCTCACTGCAGCTGCTAATTTAGATTTAGGCTTTGATAGGATTTTCTTTTTTGGGGCATACATAACCTCATTGAGTTGAACACCTCTAAAGCTGAATATTCCTCTGTCTAACTATATCTGCCTACGTTGGATATTCTCTTAGTTTTGTGGAATGAATTAGATACAAACAGCCTCTCATATCACTCATCCATATGACTATTGTCATGAAGACTACTTCCATTTTCACTTTGCACACTTGAATGAACCCATGAAGTGTGCGCAAAGTGCATCCTTTTGATCTAATCCCAAATCAGTCCTTAGCATCCTCATCTGAAATGACCCTTGCTGTAATTGCTTCTCTCACTGCATCTATCTATCTTTTCTCCATGGTCATGCCATCTTAAGAGATTTTGAGTATTTATTTTGTATTTCATATTCATTTCCTCACACCACATATCCTTCTCATATCTTCATCTTTTTTTATGTCTTATTCTTTCATCCCAATCATAATATGCAGGTTATCTCTCTTCTGCTTTTATTTTTCACCTTTCCTGACCTAAATGAATATGAGTTTTACTTTCATACATCAGAGTTGGGAAACATACTGATTTATACAAGTTTGCATACAGAACTTTTTTCCATGAAGGCTTTCAGTGTACCATCAGTTATTCTTCCATGTAAGACTTCTCTCAACTTCAGCATTCTCACCACTGTCCAATCAGAAATTTACTCACAAATACCTAAGCTCATCCGCAGTTTCCAGATCTTCACTGCTTCCTATATACCTTTCTAAAACTCCTTAAAACTTTGACATCCCCCTTTTTGGCTCTGTAAAACGACAGCTCACTGCATCAACACACTTGTTTTCATTGCACTGTTTAATCTAGTATGAAACCCCACTTAACACAGCTGTTCAAATTTAGAAGATTAGTTCTCTTCTAAGCAATTACTCCAGTCATAAAAGATTAATTTGTCCATATATTTGCTTGCACATTTTTTATGGGTTTTGCATTACAGCCTTACTCTGTAGGGTCGAGTCTGAAGCAGTATAACTTCCCTGCTCTTGTAGTTTGACTTCAAAACTTGGATATACAGTAGCCCTATAGCTTAGTTTTGGCCCTTTCCATCTTATTTCTTCTTAGAACAGGCTGCTTGTGTGCCTCCATCATAAGTTAGACCAAGCAGTACTCTGCAAGCCACTGCATCACTTAATTTTTGTCTGTTTGTGACAAGGATGTGTCACCTTGAATTCTGTTATTTACATAATAAAGCTTCAAAATTCTTTACCTGGATTTTTTTTCTTGTGTGTGTGTGATATCTAAAGCCTGCTGCTTTTTTAAAAGCTAAGCCTTCCACTTCCCCAGAGTATTGTACATTGTTCTTTTTCATCTTTTCTCTTTTTATGTGCCCCTTTTAATGTTTTTGTTTTTTCAAAGCCAGGCCTGGATGGGCTTTTCTTACCAGAGAGGGGGCTAATGTCATTGATCCCAAAGCAAGTTTTTTGTATACTTTTCCATTAATATTGCCAACTAGGTAACAAGCCAAAGAGGACTGTTATAGGTTAGATTTACAAAGCCAAATATGACCTCCAAAGTGGCTTCCCTTTCTTTAGGGAACCAACAGGATCTGCCACACATAGTTGCTGAAGAACATTTTAGAAGATTTCTTTTTCCCCTTTAGGTGAATCTTTAGTTATGGTTCTTTCACATGTTTCTGGTTACCAACAAGATTCCTCTGACTTACTGCACATTGCACACTGGCCTCACAGGCTTTGAAATATATAGATACTTAGCACTGTCTTAGGATACTGTGTTCTTATGTGCAGATTTATTTCAGTGTTTGATATAGATATAGATAGATCATTTAGGCAGGTATACCTTAGAACCGTATATCTGATCCATCATGGAACCAGTGCATGACACATCTGATTAATGATGAGTTGTCCCATAGAAGATGCTACTCTTATCTTATGATACTAACTATCTCAGTTTTTCTTAATAGTAACTAGATGATGATTCAAAATTCTCTTCATAAGTGTTAGATTATGCATAAAGGATCAAACTCAGTTAAGTTTGTGTATTTAACATCCAGGTAATTATTCACTGTCCTGTATAAAAGTCAAATGATTTTGCAGTACTGGCTTCACTCAGTTTTTGTTGATTTAACAGTTTGACTTTTCATTGATTAACAGTTTGAATCATGATTTCTCATGCTGTAAGCAGATAACACATGACCACCGACTTTGTTTGATAATGGTGATAGTTGACCCGAGTGATGGAGGAGGTAGAGGACAAACAGCACTGTTGAATTTGCATGAATGCCTAATGTCATAGAGTGCTAGAGGCAGTAACCATGTGACCATTGGTTGGTTCCTGGATTCTGCTGCGACCATGCTGCATCTAGGAATGTAGGGCTTTTCAGCCTTTATAGTTAATTGGAATTTCAAGACTTATCACAAGTAGCCAGATGTTACAGTATAGTGCTGCTAGATCTGGATTTTCACTAAGCTCCATTCTGTACTGGTTAGGAGATTGCTCCTGTGTGTCATAATTCAGTTTGACACTTATGATTCTGTGCAAATGGTATATTTATTCTCAGAGTTTATTCCCAGTGCTTATTTTCCTCCTTACATAGTTTAGGGAAGAATTTTAGAGGTTCCAATATGATGTTGTATCAGAAAGGAAGGAGCATGGGGGGCAAGTCTCTGTAAACTCTTTTAAACATGTCATTGGTGTTGGCTTGTTTCAGAAAAATTCGACCAGAAATCCACCTACTAGAACACCTTATGTTAGCTTCAGATATGGGGTTTGATTTTCATAATGAAATTTCAGGTAAACTGAATATCTTAAGGGATCACATGATTGATTAAGACATGTTGCTGCTCAGTAGAAATTCTGTTTTCCTTTTTATGTGTTGATAAAAGACAATTGATTTAGTCTGATGAGTCTGTGAATCCAAGATGGGGGTCCATTTTGATGGTTTCTGCCCCAAGTAACAATTGGTGAATTCTTTAGTGTATGCCTCCCTTTTTCACAAGAATTAATTGAAGTAGTGAATATTTTGTCAGTGGGATAGATATTTTGTATCCATGAATCCCTTTATGTCCATTGCTTTATTGTTGTTTATGAAATCTTAACTCTTTTTGGAAGATCTAAAGAGTGCCACTGATTGCTGCATGTTTTCTGTTTATTCCTGTATTTCAATTGATGTTGTAGAAAACCATGTGAGTTGATTTTTATTTTCAGTTGGATTGTTTAGATTATATTTGTTTCTTTAAATTTATCTTTCCTGAAGGAGCAAGGTAGCATCAGGAACAGATGAACAACTGCCTCATTTTCACATGTCCAGTCTCAGCTGTTGTGCATGATGTGCCAAAACCAGAGCTTACCATCCAAAACACTGCCCAAAAACTACCTCATGGTTTGCTCTCTCTTGACTGCTTCACATGCCTTGGTTCAGGCTACTGACACCACATCACAGATACACTAATAAATGTACTATGTTGACTTGAAAATACAAGAGAATTTTCAAGATAATCAAAGAAAATATTTAACATTTCAATTTGTACAGCTCTAACCTTGAAGAGAAGGTATAGGATACTAGCGAAATAAATTTATTAGACAGTCAGGTAAAAGAATCAAGTTTTTACAATTTTAACTGTTTGTAATGTTATAACTTACCAAGTTCATAACTGCAGAATGGTGTAAAGTGCATGACAATGTCAAGTTATGAAATGGTTTTGTCTCTGTCACTGCACAGTATTATATCAGCAATATTGTTGATTAAAGGTGCTTTTCTTTGTTCCATTGCTTGGAATAATGTCTTTTAAAAGTGATCTCTGAGAAATCCTTGTAAACAATAGAAAGCCAGAATACTGAATATGGAGTGAGTATATATCTAAGAAATATAATTCATGTTCTCTTAGTAACACTGTTCATCCTTATTTCTTTGCATTATGTCAAAGATTTCATTCTGCCTGTTTCTCAGAGTGACTGCCTCACATGATAGCTGTTCAGGAAAGTTGTCAGCCTTTATCCTACAGCTTTGCAGAGTTTTTGTAAGCCCCATGCTGCAAAGCAGAGGGACATACTTTATTGGTTTCCCTTGTGCTTGCATGCATCCTGATCTCTTTATATGTGACTAGAATGTTAATTACATATATACTAGAATTTTACTAATGATACTGCATACAGATGTCCACACTTGATAAAGCTCTTGTCATTAAGAATCAGTGTGTTTTGTCCTAAAATGTTACCAGATGTTGGTACTCATGATATATCATGGCAGGGCGACTAAGTATTGATCAGAACTGTGCCTCAGACACTGCATGCAAACCTCTACACCTGATTTAGTTTTTGAGGCCTGTGGACGAAAGTTGGATTACAAAACTGAGTGCAGTGAATTTTTGCTAAATGCTCATGCACTCAGTTTCCAAAGAATAGGTTTATGGATGTCAACCAAACTGGAACCATAGTACATAGGTGGTTCAGCACCTGATTTAAGTTTTTAAGGTTTGGATCAAAAACATTAAGATCACAAGGTCTTTTCCTTTAAAGATGCTGCAAAATTATTGTGTACACTGAAGAATTTGTTCATGGATATGGATAGTATGTATATCACAGATACAATACATATAGTTCTTCTAATTAAGCATTCAGCATTAGGACAGCAGGGGTTAAGATCATCTGTGTGTCTCTATCTTTGATGCCTGTTTCCTTCATAAACTCCCTCAAAGGGGTGGCCACAGCAGTGGAGTCCCTGTAACTAGTGAACTCAAGTGCCACTTCTTAGCCTTTAATGGCTCATCATTTAACAGAGGGTCAATCTAGTGCAGTGTTTGCAGAGGCTTCTACCTCCTGTGTACTAAAATGATATTGAATACCTGCTTACTTGATATCTGGATGAACACCAAACTTGTGCCATACTTACTACTTGGAAAGCTCCATATCTGATTTTTTTTTTTTTTTTTTGTTATAGGTCAAACGTCAAGACCACAAGTTGACATTCATTAGGTGGATACAAACTTATGCAGGAGGCATTAGTGTTTTACAGTTAGGTTTTCTTGTTAAACTTGGTGCTGTCTTATTTAAACTGTAGACATAATAAAGCTATTGATATATGATGGAAGGATAGATATAAGGTGTTTCTGTTAGAGGTGAATTGCTTACAGTGTTTTGTGTGTTGCAAGCTGAGTTAGCTAAATAACAAATCTTGATGAAGGGACAGAGGATGGTGTGTGCATTGTTCCTGTTGATTATGGTCATTTTCTGATAATTCTTTATCACAGACAAGAAATTCATTACCTTATGAGAGATTATCATATGTTAAGAAACTGTACAATAGTGTTATGGCACAATGAAATATCAAAATGATTTAAACCAAAAAAGGCATAAGAAAACTTCGTTAGGTAGAACATCATTGTCAGGAGTCACTCTATCAAATGTTTTACTCTGCTTTTGTAACCTTTCTTTTAGTTATCAAGGTTGAAAGCACTTTTAACACCCCAGTAGAGAAATTATGGCTCGGCAGTTTGCAATGAAGTTGCAGCAAATCAGTAATTGTAATTGAATGGTTGAACACCCTGTTTCTCTACTAATTCTACAAGAAATTATTGCATACCATTAGCCAATATTTATTTACATTTAAAGCTTTGTGTAAACAAAGCCCAAAACCAGGCCACAGTTTGGCATATTTGACAAAGCTCATACCTATGGTTGAATGATCCTCTGAGCATGAGAGATTTCCTAAGATATGCTTTTAGAAAAACAGGTTTAAAACCATCCAACCTCCGGTTTCTCACTTGTTTCAGACCTGCCTTTGGCCATTCAGGGACCACCACAGAGATAACATTATCAAACTACACATCATAGCTTAGAATATTGTGTACTGACAGGACATTTGCTACCATACTAACCTTTCCATTCCATGCATCAGTATTTTATCCCCCCCAACTTGTTTGCTGTTTCCCATTTTAACAAGGCAGTGCCAGGAACAGATGAAGAACATCCTCATCCACTCACATCCATTCTTTAGCTGTCTTGTATAATGCACTGAAACCAGAGCCCCCTATCTACAACCAGCCCCCATAGACCTTTTCATGGTTTTCCCCTGGCTAATTCATGATATAGTTCAGCCCAGTGACAGCCCATTTCACTCAGCATGCCACATCACACTCCAATTTTTTAATCCCATGCAATCCTTGCACCCTACTGCATTTTCAGGTACCTTTCACTCAGCATTTTTTCACTCAATCTTTCCTCTTTGGTTTTCCCCTTTTCCTTGTTCCCTCCACCTCCAACATGTATGCCTTCTTGGTCATCCTCTCCATATGTCCAAATGATTAAGAAAATCATGTACCTCTAAATACCTACATACTAGAACACAGGTTCCTTGGTGATCTTTTTACAGAGCATTCACCAGACCTTGTAGTTAAATCGCTGGACAGTCACTCTAGACTTTGAAGATGTCTATAGGTACATTTCGTTACATCCTAGAATGAGGGACCTTTTTCATTCAGAATTGGTACATAGGCCTGGCAGTTCAAGATGGTGCCATTTGACTTATGCATAGCCTGAGTGATTTTGACCCTGCTCCCACACTAATGTTCTGTGAAGTTACTGTTCTGGCTTGCCTTTTGACTTTTTGGTAGTCCAACTTAAGAGGAGGAATATACCAGGCATGGGCTTCAGGTCTTGATCACATTTCGAAAAGTGGGTTGTACCGTCATCCTGGATAAGTCCTGCTTAATTCCCATCCAGAACTTTGAATGGGCAGGAATACAGTGGAACTCTTTGTCTTCCCAGGGACAAAGCTGCTGTTGCCCCTCAGTCCTGGACCATGGTATATTGATGTAAACCAGAGAAACACATGGGGAAGAGCAGTTTTGTAACCCTGAGCAAGGTATGGCTTCAGACAGAAAAAGTAACTTTCTGGGTAAACAAGTTCTTTCCTGCCAAAAGTTGAGATCTCCAATGAGTCCTTCGTCGTGTACTTCTAAAATCATTGGTTTGGTGGACCAACATAAGGAACCTCTGAAAACCCATGCCTTGGCGAGCCCTAGGACTTATTGGATAGTTTGGATGCATGGGGTTTCTATTCTTCAGAGGGTCATGTAAGTGGGGGCCTTTAAATGAAGGTACGAAGTTCCTTTCAGGTCATCAGAAGATGCTGTTGGTCCCATGGTATTTTTTTTTCTAGAATGTCCTGAGTCCAGGGTGCAGAATATTATACTCATGTGCATTACTGTGGCTGTCTCCTACTTGAGAAGCAAAGGCTTTTGCAGATCCGTGCTACTCTTAGGGTTGGTGGAAAAGATGCTCCCTTTACCAATATTCAAAGGGCTTTCTCTCTAAGCCTGTTATTTCCAAGGAGTATGCTGTTTCAGGGCATATGCCCATTTATGATCAGACACAATTTAAACAGAAATGTTTGCAGAGAAGGATGCTTTCACTTTGGTCCTTTCCTTTGGAGTGGCAAACCAGATGGATCTCTCTACCACCAGAATCACTGTTGTTACTGTTGTAATGTAAATTGTAGGCATGAGTTGGACAGTTGCAACAGATTTTCTGTCCTTCGATTAGACGTTTTGGACCATGTTTATAGTTTTCCCCTTGACGCCCCTTCTGGGTAATGATCTCAAACTAGTTAGTTTGTTTAGTTTTAGTAATGTTGGTGACCCTAAAAGTGGGATGAGCAACCTAAGTATCAAAGACTCCTTTAGCTATGCCATTCTCCTTGATTAATACTCCAGCTTTTTTGTAGAACCCCATCCTCAAAGTCTTGTATTCTTGTACTCACATATATGGATTTTTTTCAAACATATCTACAGGCAGAGGTGTGAAGAATGCCAGAGATTACTTTTCCCATAAATTTTTTTTCTGCTTCTCGAATATTGTGTCATTTGGTCTGGCAAAACTGTCAGTCCTTCTTGGAAGAATGTAATGCGTCAGCTTCGACTTAAGCCTTATGTTTTGAGTGCATTTAGTCCTTTTTACAGTAATAATAAGGATGATAACACTATTCCCTCTGCATACGAGTGCGTTTTAAGAACCCCTGTCTGTTGCTTCAAACACAGTCACTACACTACCACACTTCTCACAACACATAGATAGCTTCAACTTAACCCCCCCCCCCACACACACACACACAGACAGACACACACACACGAAACACGATCCATTTGACGCTGTTCGCTAACAAATCCTCACGCAAAAGTGGCAAAAGAATGGTTAGCCACCTTCATAACCAGCCACCATGCCAGAGCTATCCACTAGAATCATACTTCTGAAACTCTCGTGGTGAGCAATGGGGTTCCCAAGGGAGCTATTCTTTCTCACCATTTTTACATGACCCTCCCTCTTCCTCTCATAAGCAGCTGAACTCACATGGCAACACCCTTGCTGTACGCTAGCAACAATAATCATACAGCACTACGTGGCGCAGTTAGAACAATGGCTTGCTCACAACAAAACGTGTGCATCCCCACGTAAATCAACTATCACCTTCACAGTGTACTCCTGACGGGTATGAATCGAACATGTGGTCTCACATTACCTTCACCGAACAGACACCAAACAAGTCATCACATACAACAGACATGATATATGCTCCCTACATCACAAACATGAATACGAAAACCATAAACAAATCCCTCAACATTATCTACGTGCAAGTTATCCACCCTTCTCTAAACTGTGCCTAACCTGTCTGGTCTTTGACCCTTCCAAAACCAAACATAAGATCACGAGCCACAGGAAAATGATTACTCAACACAGTCACCATCTTCTCAGCAACCACAGGCATTCGACTACACCGGTGCAGTCCCACTTCAGCGTGCTTATCAACCGCAGTTACATTCAACAGTTGTAATTCCATCCCACCCAATTCCATTACCCACCCACCGACCTTCATGCACAAGTAAGAAAAGTTTACCCCACAACCTCACACTTTAGCCACCTGTGCTCACAGATACCCAATCCCCAGCAAACACCACACTGATAAAAACCCATCCAAACTATAATGACTCGATAGATATTAAACATCCACCATTTGTTCCCACTTATTTCACAAATCCGTCATGAACTCCGTCGTATTAGAATCACACGCCCATTTAAAACCAAACTCCTCACCCCCTAGGCAAACACGAATCACACTTTTCCGTTTGGACACCACCCATCCCTATAAACATTATAAACATTGGGGTTAGCATATCTCGTCTCACTACCGTGCCGTATCATTTCACCCCTCAATGTTGCCACATCACCCCCAGCATTCTAAGTCCCCCCACATCATCATATGACTCAAGCATTTTAAGTGTGCTATACGCCCACCACACCACACCACAGTATACCCCAGAAATAACGTACTACTACTACTCCATTATGCATTGTCCTGCCACTGCATCGCACTCTCCCATCATGCCATCCTTACACCCATCTTAAGTGCTCCACCACGATATTTTGCGATCGCTGAAATATTCAAGGAATCGCCACGAGAAAGAAAGAAAGCACCCGCCGAAACGGCAGACTGAAGAGCGCCAAAATGTACGAGTTTCCTTAGTGACTAGTAGATGATGTACGTGTGTATATTTGACGTGCGGTGTGCCTTTCTTGCAATTCCAGTACAGGGAGATTAGGTCGGAGAGATTGTGTGTTGGGGGAGGGGAGAAAAAAGTTGCCTTACTTCTTTCTTGAAGTCGAGGGGGCATCCCCATGATGTTTTATTTTTATATATACGTGCTGCTAGTGGGGTTCAGCTGCTAGTGGGGTTCATCTATCGGGTCGTGGTGGATGTCTTCGCTGTTTTTCATGGACATATTTTTTTTTTTTTTTTCAGCGGCAGTTGTGCAATACTACTTTTCAACTTTGATTTTCAGTATGTTACATAGCTCGTCAAAGTGGCCGGTTTCGGTAAAGGGAGTTATGTGTGCAAGCGGATTAGGTGTTAAGAATGCCCTCCTAGATTTTCCTAGCTGCCGTGATTGTATTTAGGGTGTGATCAATACAGTAGGAGAGATTTTAGATTGACACAGTAAATACGATGTTTTACTTTGCAGTATAAGATTTTAAGGTATTTTTTTTATAAGATTTTTAGGTATTTGTTTTTTTCAGCCCTTCCGGTTTTCCACCCTTACGAAATTGTTGGAACACACCCATAAATCTGTTGGGGGAGAGCAAATACTTTGCCTGATTCCTTCAATGACGTTGGCGTTGCAATTTTGAAAAGTGTTCAGAATGCGAGTGACCCTCTTGGTTGATGTGTTTTGGTTCCTGTCGTTCCGTTCATCAGTAGTTCACACCTACCTACCGACCCGTCATCAATGCCTCCCTGCCAAATAGCACTAGATTAACCCACTTTCCCTCTGCGATATCTTAACAACTCCCTCCTTTATTCTCATGGTGGCATACATCTCTCCCCTCAACATAGGCTCCCTCTGCAAAGCGGGCGGCGTACGGCCACTCCGTCGTGTCCTTGTACATCATACCCCACCCCACACCACACCACACCACTCGACAACCTCTCTTTCTTTGTTCCTGCGTATCACTGCTGTCTCATTATCCCATCTCTCCTCCCCAAGCCATCACGCTATCTTAACGCTCCTCCTCTTCCTTCCTCCTCCGCCTTTGCTATCGTATCATCCCATTTTGCATATTAAAGCTAGATAGCCCATTTAAAACTTCCTCCGTGTATGATGATGCACCTGCTTCCAATCCTTAGTTTTGGGGAGGTGAGTTTACGGTGACACTGTTAGGGGAACGTACTTTGGTATAAGTCTTTAGCGAGAGAGAGAGACACTGAAATTTAGGAATCAGCTGAATTATTTATATATACGTGTGTGTGTGTGTGTGTGTGTGTGTGTGTATACATGGAAAGATTTGGAGTTAAATCCTCGGGATTTGGGCTGCACAGTGAGCCAACTGTCACTTGGAAGTGTGCGCTTAGGATTACATCCACTATTGAGGGAATTTATTCTCTCTCTCTCTCTCTCTCTCTCTCTCTCTCTCTCTCTCTCTCTCTCTCTCTGACAGCCG
>JAUUDZ010053401.1:0-10436 GCA_032361705.1 Panulirus versicolor | reverse complement strand
ATTACTATCTGTGATTATGTACACATAATTCATTCGCATCCACCACACACCATTACCTCCCCAACACTGGCGAGTGTCAGGCTGCACGGCGTAGCACAGGGCACAACCTTAACGCTCCAGCCGGCTCTCACCCTGCTCTCCCCTCCAGCCAGCTCTCACCCTGCTCTCCCCTCCAGCCGGCTCTCACCCTGCTCTCCCCTCCAGCCAGCTCTCACCCCTGCTCTCCCCTCTAGCCAGCTCTCACCCTCCTCTCCAGCCGGCTCTCCCCCTGCTCTCCCCTCCAGCCGGCTCTCACCTTCCTCTCCCGTACTGCCTACTCTCACCGTCCCATTCCCTTGCAGCCATCGTTCGGTGGGGACTGTCCAACCCGAGCGGGATCGCTGTGGACTGGGTCAACGATCACGTGTACTGGATGGACGCGGACAGCAGGAGGATTGAAGTCGCCTCACTGGACGGGTCAGCCTCAGGAACACGAGTTCCTTACCCTCAGTCTCTCTGTTTACTTACGGTCACTCCCCTGTTGTCAGGTCGTTGGTGGAAATACTCCACCCCCATCACTCTGTACCCCACATCACCCTAGTGCCACCCTGTACCTCACATCACCCTAGTGCCACCCTGTACCTCACATCACCCAATTGCCACTCTGTACCTCACATCACCCTGCAATTCCTGCATATAACTGGGAATTGTCGAATCCTCTTGAATTATTGCATCATGTCTCTTATATTGTGTGTGTGTGTGTGTGTGTGTGTGTGGGTGGGTGGGTGGGTGTGACCCTCTCTCCCTGTTTGTGCTTTTTCCTTCCAAATTTCAGCTTTTCAAAGGAAAGGTTTACATATGTCTTATCGTGTCTCATAAGGATGTAGGCAAGCTTTGGTGTTGTTTGTTTCATATTTCGAATTACTCTAAGGCTAAGCTGCAGTAGTTATTAGGAAACGTGTGTAACATTCACGCTTACTAGCCTTACTGAGAGAACAATGTGTACGTTATGTACAGTGCTAGAGCAAGTATTTTGTAGCCGGCACGGGCAATGGCCTTTGTTATTTCTTCTGTAAAATAATGATAAAGAATAGAAATACTCGCGTAGATAAACTGATGGATAGTAGTTTGCATAGAAAGTTAGGTATGTGGATATATATATATATATATATATATTGATAGATGAATGAGACTGATTAATATGATGATGGGTGGACATGTATGTGCCAGGAGGGTTTGCCTACGGGAACAGGAAAGGAACTAAAAGGATCTATGTTGACAGGTCGTGTCGGCGGCCGCTGGTGTGGACTAACCTGCAGAAGCCACGGGCGCTCATCCTTCACCCAGCGAGAGACCTCATCATCTGGACCGACTGGGGTGAGCACCCACATACTGACACACTCTACCTACCCAACCACCTACCTACTTACGAGTACCTACGACGACATTTGGCTACTAACATCCTGAAGTATGAGCCTCTCTCTTCTCTCCTTCAGGGTCGAATGCGAGGATCGAGCGAGCCTACCTGGATGGCTCACAGCGTCAGGTCATCATCGGGGAAGGGCTGCATTGGCCCAACGGCATCACCATAGACTACCCGACCGAGACGCTGTACTGGGTGGACGCCAAGCATCAAGTCATCGAGGCGGCGCAGATCGACGGCACCAACAGGAGAACGGTGAGTCCCTCGACCCAGGGATCTGTGGGTCTCTGTTTGTATCTATTTCTCGTGCAGAGAAAAGTAGTTTACATGAGGGTCTAGCCAGCTTTCCTTGTTTGGTTTTTGTTTTCTTTTTCTAGATTACGAATTTGAAGCCGAGTTCAAATAAGATATAGATTTATATAAGTCACATCATACGATTTACAATAATCGCACCAAAGAACATTGATTAAGACTGTTGATTTCATAATCGATCATTTTTTTTTTTTTTGTTTTTGTGTCCAGTCATGGACAAAAGTCCACATCAAGGCCGGGCCTTAATTGAAATATAAAGAGGTTAATCAAGGGGAAAAAGAAGAGACAAGAGAAAGTATTTACGAATTTTAGAGGGAATGAAAAAGCTCTTTTAAAATGTATCAGATCACAGTTGTTGGGAAAGACATTGGCGTTCCAGAGCTTCGAGGTGTAGGGAAAGACAGTTATCAAAATGGCCCACTCTTGAGTTGTCAACGGGCTCACAGTAATCACGTGACGTAGCAGCTTGCCAAGGATTGCGTGATCTAGCTAGTGGTGTGGGCACACAAGCAGCCGGCTTTCGGCAGCAAAAACCAAAGTAATACCTATAAAGTAGGGAAAGTGAACCAACATTGCGGCGTAGTGTATGGGGGTTAAGTTTAGAAGTTAGCCTGGGACACTTTATAAGGGTTAGAAGATAGAGCGGATGTTAGATTGATACCAAGCATGTTCATTAACTCAAGAGGTGGAATTACAGAACCGTCACAGGAGAAAGAAAGATGAGAATTTTCGATAGAGAGATGGGTAAAAACTGGGTCTTGGAGGCATTGTACTGAACGAGATTTCGTCTATCCTGCTTGAGATATCCTGTACAAGTCTGAGTGTAATGAGGAAGTTGTGTCGAGACGATATGCAGATCGAGTGAGAGAAGAAGGTGCAGAATTGAATAATGTGGAGAAATGCAGTTATTTATTTTCATCCTACAGCTAGACATTGGATCTTCATATGATCTCGTCACTTGCCTTTTATCAGTATCTCTGTCTCTTTATGCAGGAGTTGACAGCCTTCCCCAGCATGTTGATACAGATTAAGTCATGTTTCACACATTACCGCTATCCGACTCCTAACTATTCCTTCTCTTCCACCGTACATTGTCAACAAATAACACTCTAGCAGTTGACTAAAACCTCTTCCTCTCTACGTAAAACAAGACACTTTACGCGGTACTAACGTCATTGTGCCTCACACATACACACAACAGACACAGAACACCCACACAACGAGCACAAAAGGAAAGCACACACACACACACACACACACACACCGTGGTTCCTACACCATCATCAGACATTAACTTCTTCAGATCCTGGAGGACCTGCCCCACCCGTACGCCATCACGGTGTTCGAGGACTACCTGTACTGGACTGACTGGCGTACTCGCTCCATCCAGACGGCCAACAAGCGTACTGGCAAAGGCCAGACTTCCATCCACTCCAGGCTTGCCTTCCCCCTGGATATCCGCAGGTGGGTGAATTTACTCCTTTTTTTATGTACACATAAGTACCCTTATCCCCGTCGTGTGACACCCCCCCTCCCTCCCCCCCATTGTAGCCAGCCGTGACCACTTATCGACATATGGGTCAACTTATGTCCACATGATTTCATACACAGGTGAACCTATACCAAACCTCCCGGATGTTCTACTAAGTTTGTTATGATGATGTCTCGTTCAGGAGTGTACGTATCTGCAGACCCATAATGCTTCAACTAGGTTTCTCTTATGTTTACGTCCACAAGCGGGTCCCGATTGTACTTCCAGGTAAACAAGGTTCTTCTGAATTCTTACATGTGTAAAAAGGAAAATATTCTTGAACCATATTCGTCTGCAGACAGTGTTTCATTGAATGGTGAGTAATGGAGGAAGACATCTGGAAAATCCTTCAAACTTCCTCGCAAAGGAATGTATAGAGACTCGAGCCCAAATTTCAGTTTAGAAGCTTCGCATTAGCGTTACGTATACATGCCAGGCATATTCAGTGATTTATCTTAAATGCATGATAGGCAAATGGTTTGTTGTGAACTTGTGTGTGTATATGTGTATATCACACACACACACACACACAAGTGGACATGAGATTATGAATTTCCAAGCGCTGATGCGTAAGAGTTCTCATACATACATACATACATGCTGTATAACCAACACAACGAGTCTTAGTCCCGTATGCACTGCTATATAGTGACCCTCACTTGCACCTCCCGCAGCGTGCATGCTGAGCGTCAGCCACGACCCAAGGCCAGCGAGCGACGCGGATGTAGCCTCAACAACGGCGGCTGCTCCCACCTATGTCTCACTGGTCGCTACACCTACTCCTGCTACTGCCCCCACGGTCTGCTCCTCCTTGAGGATGAGAGGTCAGTCTCATGGTAGACATAATGAGCTCAGATAGCAACCCTGACTCATTAGACTGTAACCCTGACTCACTGACTTTGAGGAATATGATTTCAAAATCACTGAAACTGTTCGTTGTACCTGGCCACCCTCTTGATGTAGTCGGTCCTCCGCCTGGGTACAGATAGAAAGCCTAACTCACATCATATAAGGATTCTCATTGTATTACGATATCAAATTTATTCACAGACTCCATGCATGCCTCTTGATCTGGTGTTATGAGCTGAAATTATATGTTCAGTTGTAGTTTACAAAACATTTTTGTTTACATTAGTTTGCATGAGAAAGACAGACAACAGGAAGCCTGATTGTCCAACGACTGGGTTGTTTGCATGAGAAAGACAGACAACAGGAAGCCTGATTGTCCAACGACTGGGTTGTTAGCATGAGAAAGACAGACAACAGGAAGCCTGATTGTCCAACAACTGGGTTGTTTGCATGAGAAAGACAGACAACAGGAAGCCTGATTGTCCAACGACTGGGTTGTTTGGTGGTGAAAAAAAGGAGTTTAACTTAACAAGAAAATGTAGTTCCGCTCAGCAGTTTTTTAAGCTATCCCCGACATCCCGATGCTGCACATTAGCCTTCGTGTCCCCGTTACCGCTGTCGTTTATACAGTTTATATCTGGTGTTTTTCTCAGAGCATACCTGAATTTATAGAATATGTGTCTAAACGACTTTTGAAGGTATTAATAGTCTTAGCATTTACTACGTCTGACTAACATATTCCAGTGCTTAACACACTTATAGAAAAAGCTTTTTCCCACGTCCGAACTGCATCTTTTAGTCTTGAGTTTTATTTCATTTTCCCTGGTAATCGTATGTTCTTGTCATTCGAAGAGATGTTCGTGATTTACATTATCGAACTTGTTCAGAATTTTGAACACAGATTAAGTCGCAGGGAAGTTTACGTTTTTTAAGGGAGAAGAGATCCAATCGTTTTAGCCTCTCTTCGTATGCCAGATTTATAAGGGATGGGATCTGTTTTATTTCGCGTTTTTGTACTTGCTGTAATATTTTCCTCACCTTTTTCAATAGTTTGGGGACCAAAACTGGATTACATATTCAAGGTGTGGTCTTACTAGAGAATTATAAAGTTTGAGAATTGTTTCTGGTGTCTTGTAATCTATGTTCCTGGCTATGAAACCTAAGTTACATTTGGTTGCCTTTTTTCCCTGCTGCTTAACACTGTATAGTGTACTTCAGAATGTTGCTAATGACAATTCCAAGATCCTTTTCTTCATTTACTTTAGTTTGAGAGTGTCCGAATAGTTTGTAGTTGTAACTTATATTCTTGTCTCCAAAGTGCATAACTTTACACTTGTTACATTAAACTTCATTTGTCATCTGTCTGACCACTCTGCTAGTAAGTTTAGATCTCTCTGAATCATTTCGCAGTCCCGCCTGTTTACAGCTCTACCTCCTAGTTTAATATCATCAGCAAATTTGAAGATATTAGATATGAGACCGAGTTCTAGGTCACTGATTCATATCATGAAAAGAATTGGGCCTAGGACCGACCCCTGTGGCACACCACTCGTTACGTCTAGCCAATCTGAGACTTCGCCGCTTAATGCTACACACTGCTTTCTTCCAGTAAGCCAGTCTCTGATCCATGTACAGAGTTTTCCACCGATCCCGTGTGCCTAAAGTTTATGTAAAAGTCTCTTGTGAGGAACTTTATCGAAAGCCTTTTGGTTTTATAGTCATATTGAAATACCAAAATCTTTGCCACAGTATGATTCATCTGCACTTTCCTCAGATTATAATTGATAGCTCCTCAGAGGTCGTTCTGATCCCCTCCTGATTCTTAATGAATGACCCATTTTTCAAACTTCGTCAACCACCTCTCCTGCCTGTCTGTTAAAGCATCCTTCTGTAGTACTTCACAGTCACTCACATCCCCAAATCTGGCAGTTATTTGTGTATCATCTGTAGACATTCTAATGCTTGATCTAATTTACTATGGTCGGTCATAAACATAAACGAAGAATACAAATCCCACGGGGGATCCATATACCACTCGGCTAGGCTTCCTTCCATGAAGAAGGACTTCCCTTACCACAGATCTCATCACTCTTTCATTTCATTATCTCCTAGTCCACCCTTCCACCTGCCCAGTGATATTAGTCTAATTTTCCGAATGATCTTAATGGACCATGGTATTGTATGCCTTTGCAACATCCAAATGAATATATTCCACCCAGTCCTTCTCCCTGTACCATGTTGTAAACTTTTTCAAAGTCTATCAGTTAATAAAGCATTCTTTCACCTCTAAATCCAAACTGTCCATCATTTAGAAATTTGATGTAATCATCATGTTTTGATGTATTTGGCCATTTTCTTTCCTTTTTGTATTTTACAAACTATTCCAGTCAGCGACACCAATCTAATATCACATCGATGTCTTTCCTTGTGTTTCCTCTTGTACTGGAACTTTTTCCGTTTCCAATCCCATACAACAGTCCCCGTTGCCATCCACTTTTCTAATATGATTTTTTTAAAGCCATCAAATTCCGTCTCACTCTACTTCAGTACCTGTGACGGTACTTTATATATTCTTGAGGATTTCGTTTCATTCATTTTCTTCCATACTTTATCGATTATTTCTTCTGCAGTAACTGTATCATATCCAACCTTTGTCCATTCGGTTTACCTTACCATTCACCTCCTGATGTTCTCTACAGACTATACAGACTAAAATCCATTACTTCGCCTATTTCTCCTATCTAAATTTTTCTTATCAGCCACCGTACTCCCACCAACTGTTCTTCAGTGTCTTATTATACTCTAATAAGATTAGTAAGCATTTTTGAATGATTCTTGATTGTATTAGCTAGTTGTTCCTCACTCGTTTTCTCATTCTCTATCTCTTAATCTTTACGTAATCATATCTGGCTAATGTTTACCAAATCTTATCTGGCTAATGTTCACCTTTCATAAGATAGTGTACCAGATCTAGCCCTCCTGTATACCAGATCTTCTCTACCTTCTCCATATCAAGTTTCTCTTCTGTTTAAGCTTCATAATCTGTCAAACCAAGCCTTGTTACCTCCAACCTTCTCTCGTGGTACTTTTTTGTCAACAATCCGCGCCTCTTCCTAACTCTCATGTAATCTACCAAACACTGCATGCCCACCCTCTCGCCGTCCTCTTTACTCAGAACGTTTTCATAATTCTTACCAATTAGAAGCTAACGTATTTCCGTACAACGACACCAACAGTATTGTTTCTTCTTATTTTCCTTAAGTATACGGCCTCTTGCAGTAATGTATTCCTCCACCCGCTGGTGGCTCATATATTCTCTAGCTCCCGTGGTGTCTGTGTAAAAACCAAATCCAATGCAGATGGATGTGTTAACCAAGGACACATTGTTCACCCTAAAGTATAACGAAGAACGTTACCTTCACCATTGATCTCATTCACAAAATTACTAATAATTGAGATATATCGAGAGCATCACATCGCTCTTTGTACTCTCCCCTGTCCATGAAATACTTCTAAAGCAAGAATATTTTGTCCCTGGGTCTCCCCCCCCCCTCCCCGATCATTGAATTTGACTAGACTAGAAGCCTAGGAATGCTTTGTGCATAGAACCATCAAACCTTTGTGTGAATAAAAGCTCTTTATATTTGCTATGGTTTACTCCACTCCTGTCACGCGACAAGGGCCGATCATGTATGTAAATCATTTAACTACATTAATTCCATCAATCACCGTAATTTTTGTTACTTTACGATTGTTTTACGGTGTGCAAAGTAAAATGTAAACGAGTTGCAATACAAAGTTACAGGGTTGAGACATATGGTTATGTCATATTGGATATACATAGAAAATGTTACGTTTCGGGCTACTGATTCATAAAGGCAAAACTTAAGGATAAATTTGCATAAGTGAAATAATGTAGGATTCCTAGTAGATTTGTAACTCCTGACAAGGGAAACTATAGTTTGATAACTACGTTAGTGAATATAGTTACCACAAGATATGTCATGAGTGAATTTGTGACAGATTGTAGAGTTACGTTGTTGCTGTGGTCCATTTTGTGTCAACATTTAATTGGTTCTGGCATAAGTCGATCCTTGTAAGTACGTTAGTACAAGTAGGATTGCAAAGCCATTTGAACCATGTTTACTTACAAATAAAAGAGCAAAGTTTTTTGTTTTATAAATGCAATGATGATAAAGTTTTACTGTTATGTAGGAATGCGGTCATACAAGTTTACGGTTATGTTGGAATGCAGTCATACAAATCTAAATAGTGTAATCTTCTACTTCAATGGGAATTGCATTTATATATATACAAAATACCTTTCTTGAGCAGACAGATGGAACATTTTTTAAAAAGTGGTCATCAGTTACTGACATGAGATGCGTGTTTATCCACAACGTGTTTCCAGCAGATTAGGCATACTTGTATTCTCAAATTAAAATTTTGTAGGGATCAGCATGTGATATATGTGAAATGATATACATAATACAACCATAGCTTAGTTAAAATCATTAACATCATATGTTAAACACTTACCAGATCGGAACTATTGCGAGAAACAATTACTTCATTCACATCACTGCTGTCGTAGTAATAATCTAGATCGTAATAACTGGTGACAACGTCTTCGAATATGATACTGAGGAAGTTGATCAGCAGGAAAACCAGTATTACCATGAGCAGCACGATGGCTCCTGAAAGAAAATAAGTCAGGTGATTTCTAGCAGACAGGTCAGAGTTAACTATATATGCTGGACGCCAGCAGTGCTTCGCTATCATCCATCGTACTTTTATGGCTCGATCATTGTGCTTTTTTTTTTTCTGCGTCCAAAGTGATTGTTTTTTTCCACACTCGATCGCCGTTTCCCGCGTCAGCGAGGTAGCGCCGGGAAACAGACGAAGAAACACACGCGCGCGCGCACTAGCTTATCCCAGGTACTTATTTCATCGATCATCCCTTAAAGGAAGATGAACAGCTGGGTGGAATGTAGGCCGGGGTTTGAACCTATGCTGGTTTTATCCCAGGCGGCCCATGCATACGTAAAGGTCAACAGCATTAGACGTTGTACCACGTAGGTTCATGTGCGTGAATGATATCTTTGAGAACTATATGAGGTGTGTGTGTGTGTGTGTGTATGTGTAGTGGGAGGGGGGGGGGGTTATTGCGTGTGTAATACTGGGGGAAGAGAGAAGTGTGGCAATATAAGAAGAGAATGGTATGGGTAGCTGAAGAGGGTGTGCTGATACTGAAAGAATGAGTCCTCGAGGAGAGGATAATATAGAGGATATGTGTGTCAGAAGTGGTGGGGGCAAGGAGGGAGAGACCAGAGTGGAGATAGAAAGATGGAGCGAAAAATGTTTTGTGTGCTTGGGACCTGAATATGCAGGTGAGTGAAAGGCGTGTACGGGATAGAGTGAATTGGATTGAGGGAGGCTACTTGCTGTCAGTAGATTGGACCAGGGCATGTAAAGCAGTCGGGGTGGGGGGGGGGGGAGGCCTGGTTATGGTTAGAGGTCTTTGGTTTCCATGCGATAGATTTATCATAGAAAATGGCTGTGAGCGCTTGAAGCCTTTCTTTGCTTCTCGCGCTACCTCGCTAATGCTGGAAACGACCAAGATGAGAAGAAAGGAAAGATGGGGAGTATGTTTGAGGAAAGAAACCTGGATGTTCTGGCTCTGAGTGAAACGAAGCTCAAGGGTAAAGGGATCGGTTTGGGAAAGTCTTGGGAGTAAAGTCAGGGGTTGGTGAAAGGACAAGAGCTAAGGAAGGAGTAGCGGTACTCCTGAAGCAGGAGTTGTGGTAGTATGTAATAGAGTATAAGAAAGTAAATTCTAGATTGATGTGAATAAAACTGAGAGCGGATGGAGAGAGAGGGATGATTATTGGTGCTTATGCACCTGGTAGTGAGAAAAAAGATCATGAGAGGCAAGTGTTTTGGGAGCAGCTGAGTGAGTGTGTCAGCAGCTTTGATGCACGAGACTGGATTTTAGTGTTGGATGATTTAAATGCGAAGATGAATAATGTGGCAGTTGAGGGTATAATTGGTGTATATGGGGTATTCAGTGTTGTGAATGGAAATGGTGAAGAGCTTGTAGATTTGCGTGCTGAAAAATGACTGGTGATTGGTAATACCTGGTTTAAAGAAAGATATATACATAAATATACGCATATGAGTAGGAGAGATGGTAAAAGGGCATTATTGGATACGTGTTAATTGATAGACGTGTAAAAGTGAGACTTTTCGGTGTTAATGTGCTAAGAGAGGCAGCTGGAGGGAATTCTGATCACAATCTTGTGAAGGTTTTCAAAAATGAAGAGACAATGTTGGGGAGAAGAG
>JAUUDZ010053380.1:0-10436 GCA_032361705.1 Panulirus versicolor | reverse complement strand
ATATGAGAAAAAGAATCTGTCCTAACACAAGTCCTTGTGGTATGTCACTTGCTACATCTAACCAGTCATTCTGAGGCTTGAACATTAATCACAACTCTTTGTTTATGGGCAGGCAACCAATTTCCTATCCACTAAAGTACAACCCCATAAATACCATCTAACAACTTTTGCTAATAACCTTAGTTGGAAAGCTTATAAAATGTGTTTAGATAATCTAGATAGATGACATAAACTGCTTTTCTTTCATAACATAGGTTGGTAATATCTTAAAAAAGTAAACAGCTTTGTCACACATGAGTGATTTCTTTGAAAACCATTCTGAGAATCATTTATCAAGTGGTGGTCCTCTAAAATGGTTTACAGTAATCAAAAATGGTGGTTTCCACTAGTTTTCCAGTGACAGACAGACACCTACCCAGATGATACTTTTCAGGCAGTGACTATTACCTTTCTTGAACATCGGTGTTACATTAGCAAACTCCAATTCATCTAAAACCTTTCCCATAGCATGGACATCTGAGATGACATGTTAAAAAAGTAAGCTTGAGGAAATCAAATACGCCAAAGATTAATCTGAACTCCTTAAACAGTAGTAGACCATACTTTTAAAAGCGAAGAGGTAAAGGCAAAGGAGAAAGAGGTTTCCACTGCCCAGCTATGCAAAGTGTAGTTATCACAACAATCAAACCTCATACAGCTGGTCTCAAGATAGAACCTATGGTAAGTAACAATCAGACATACTGTAGATCCATGTTACAGGGGCTGGGACAAGAGCAGAGGCCAAAATAATACCTACAGGAATAGACAGAGGGGAACATCATAACTGATGGAATGGGGCAGTTGAAGGGAGGTGATATAGCTGGAAAGCTAATATGGTGGAGGGTATTCGATTCCACTCTGGCTAAGACAAAGGTGGAAGAGTCACCTTAGATATGCAGGCAATCCTTCATACTTAGGTGAATGAGACCACCATTAAACACAGAAATGCAACAGGCAAGAAAAATAGTTACAGTACAAATACAACACCTCCAACTCTTAGAAAGTTGATTTTGTGATATTAATTACATGGGGTTTCCAACATACAGTAGAAGATGTAGTCATATCCAGTTTGTTTATGTTAATGTAAGGTTGCATCAGAGTGTTCTGAAATATAACAGAAATTAAGTGTGATTGACCTTAACTTACCTTTCTGATCCACGAACTTGCTTTCTGATTACCTTTTCCAGTGCCTTAAAGACCACACTCGTCAGTCTGTTACCTAATCAGTACATAATTCAACAACTCTTTTGAGTCACCCTTCTTAAAGACAGGGTATGAAGCTTGCCCTTTTCCCCTTCCTTGCTACATTGCCTTTCTTAGCGACTTCTTGAACAGTACTTCAAGAGGATTACCTGGTGTATCTATGCATATCTTCAGTGCACATGGTGAAATTCTATCAAGACCATAAGCTTTGTATAGGCTAAGAACCTTTAGTATTCTCAGGATGTCTTTCTATCTATCTATATCTCTAACACCCATTCCCTTCGAGAACTCCCTCAAAGGGGTGGCCATGGCGAAAATCTCCATAAGTGATGAATTCCAGTGCCACTTCTTAGCCTTTAAAGCACCACTCTTAACAGGTCACTAGCAGAAGGCCACTCTAGCACAATATTTCAAAAGGCTCCAACCTAACATTCCTAACGAATATTATATAATGTTACGACCTGAAGTTCCAATCTTCTACTTCTACCAAATGCTCCCATCCAATACTTCTATAAAAATGCTCCCACCCAATACTTCTACAAAATGCTCCCATTTAATGTTCCAACCTACTACTTCAACCTAATGTTTCTAACAAATGCTCCTGTCTAATTTTCCTTCCTACTACTTCTATCTGTTGCTCCTACCATTTTGTTAAAAGGCTGGGCTAATGCACAGCTCTCACCACAGGAAAATCAAGAACTACGAAGAATGAGCTATGTGAGTTGAGTGCTGTAAAATGTTATCATGACAAGGAGAGAGAGTATGTCTGTGGAGACATTGCAAGCATTCTGCACGTGAGTGAGGCAGAAAAAAAGACAGTTACCTGGGACAGAGGAGTGCAAATTCACAACCACTAAAGCATTTGCTCACCACACACAGCTGTCACTAACCCTCCTGATACCCTGGCAAATAGTATTTTTAATAAACTTCCTAAGTCAGTGGCTGCCTAACAACCACTACCTACATGTCTTTCCTAAACATCTCAACGGCTTCTAAGACCTCCTCCCCAGTCCATCTCATTAGCGTTGGGGCGAATGGTTTGGCACTTTTCAGCTATCTTACATATCTTTACATTATCCTTTACAACTCTCCTGAATCTCTTTGCCTGATTATCTGCTCTTTAACTGGCAGTTTACTCCTGATGAATAGTTGAAAAATTTTTGGACTTTTTCCTGACTTGTTAACAATACTCTTTTCAAAATTTCTTTGTTCATCCTCTAGAGTATACGAGTGGACAAAGGTTCTAAGAGCATGGAAAGAAAGTTTACTATTTAGGAGGGTAAAAATGGGTATGTCTGAAGGTATACTAGTCCTACTGGTGTTGTATAGATGCAAGGCATGAACTATAAATGAAAATGTACGGAAGGGGAATGTGTCGGAAATTAAATATTCAAAGAAAATGGTTTGTTGTAAGGACAGGTGTTCAAGTAAGTAATCATACAGTAAGAGAGAGGTGTAATTACCTATCTGTAGTTAATTACCTGTACTGTATGGGAAAGGAGTTTTACACTTGTGGAGCCCCACCTCTTGAACATTGCCAACTACCATACAGCCTGTAAAATTTAAGTATGCCATTCATATTAATCATATCCTCATTCACTATGTTCCATTGATCCACTATTCACATTATCTATGTATTCCTTTATATCTATTTTAATAAGTTCCATGCCTACATCTTTCAATAAACAGTTCACTGTCCACATTGTCAATCTCTAAAAACTTAGAGGATATGATCAGGTCACCCCTCACTATTCTCTTCTGAGGTGTGCTGAAATGATTTGGAAATATAGAAAGAATGAAAGGGGACAGGCTGACAAAGAAAATATGTGTCAGAAGTGTAGGGGTCAGGGAGAAGAGGGAGACCAAACTGGCGATGGAAGGAGTAAATAGGATTTTAAGCATTCTGGGACTGAACATCCAGGAGGATGAAGGGTGTGCATGGGATAAAGGAAACTGGAGCAAAGTAGTATACTGGGTTTGACAAGCTCCCAGTGGACTGAACCAAGTAACATGAAGCAGCTGGAGGAAATCATGGAAAGGCCTGTAGGGCCTGGTTGTGAATAGGAGGCTGTGGTTTCATTACATTACACATGACTGCTAGAGAATGGATGTAAGAAAAGGAGGCCTTTTCCCTTTTCTTCATCTGTTCCTGGCACTACCTTGATAATGTGGAAACAGCAAAGAAAAAATATAAATACAGTACATCAAGATAAAAGATTAAGTAATGATTACTCTTAGCACGGTTTTCTAGGATACACATAAACCCAACAAAATGTTGACAATCAAAAACCTTAGCAACTTACTTCATCAGAGTTATCTCCACAGTCATTATCTGTATCACAAAGCCACTGGTGGGGGATGCATTTGCCATTACCACAGAGAAAGAAATTCTGAGGACAAGTACTGTTCACTGATCTGCACGTTCCATCTTCCTGTATTGGTGATCCATCTGGGCACAAACATTCCTCAGTTTCACTAACCTGCTGCTAACATCAAAGATGGTACAGTTAACTTCATATAAAGGTGAACAACAAACTAAACATAAAAATAAAAAGCAAAAAATATACATATCACATGCATCTTTAAACAGCATCCAAAGCAAATTGAAATGGGCAGATTTCTTTCCAAGTATTTCATTTATCAATGGACACCAAAACCCTCCTGTGACACTTCAAACAACTGATGAAGAATCTTACATCTTAGTTTAATTATCATCTATGCGGTAAAGATGAAACTTGCTTATGTTAGGGGATACTAAACCTAAAAGAATGAAAAACACCTCATTACAGGTTGAGCATCCCCAATCCGAAAATTCAAAATCTGAAATGCTCCAAGATCCAAAACTTTTTGAACTGTGACATGATGTTACAAGTAGAAAATTCCATACCTGACTTTACTTGCCTATGCCGGGCTCTGACACTCTGTTGGTGCCAGTTTGTTACAAACAATCATCACCTCCAAACCTAAATGCATTACTCACCATGTTTTTGTTTATTCCCTGCTCCGTGTGAATAAGTGTAAGAAAATGACTGCTTATCAGTAGTATGTAAATTCAGAGTCAGGAATGAAGGGGATGCCAAACAAGCACAGATTGTCCACATGGGTAGCTGATGTTGTGACACCTTAGCTTTCTGATAGGTCAGTGTTACATAAACTTTGTTTCATGTGCAAAATTAATGAAAATATTGTATATATTACCTTCAGGACAGGTGCGTAAGTTGTATAAATGGATTCTGTGTTTAGACTTGGGTTCCATCCCCAAGATATATCATTATCATCTATTATCAATGATGACAAATGGTCTTCCTCAGGAGATTCTGATTCCAGCATTTGGAAGAACTGTGTTCCCCAGCAAGTGATGGTCACCCGATTGGATGCCTTAGTGTGTCGATCTGCAATTGGATGGCTCGTCCTGCTACCTCCACCCATTCATAGCGATCTCCACTGCCTGACGTGACAAGCAGATGAACCCAGACCTTGAGTTAACATTGCTCTTAATCCCTTACTCTACGTAAGTTCTCACACTCACTAAACAGTTTGTCACTTGCCCATAGTTGCTTTAGTGTCAATCGTTTAGAGATAGTGTGAGAGCTTACCCAGAGGAAGGGATTAAGAACAATGTCAACACAAAGTCTGGGTTCACCTGCTGGTCCATCAGGCAGTGGAGATCGCTGTGAACGGGCAGAGGCAGCAAGACAATCCATCTAATAAGAGAGCAACATGCCATGGCGTCCAACTGGGTGACCATCACTTGCTGGGAACAGAGTCCTGCTGAATGCTGGAATCAGTATCTCCTGAGGAAGAGCATTGAATGGTTGAAACATTGAGATATATCTCAGCTCTAACCTGTTTGTTTCCATACTATCCTGTATTCCACATATCTCATTATGTGCAAATATTCCAAAATCTGAAACACTTCTGGTTCCATGCATTTCAGATAAGGGATACTCAACCGGTAGTACACAAAAGTGAGTCGGCAGAGGGATGTAAGCCCAAAGTAGTGGAGGAGAAAATCACACCTTTCATGCTGAAAATTAGTAAGGGGAAAGAGCTGGCATGTGTGAGGAATAAATCAAAGGATTCATCTATTTCTTTATATCTAACTTAACTTCACAAATTACTGTCACTTCATACAATGACAGTAGTGTTGATGAATTACAAGACTATTTTGAAATATCACACTTCACACTAAAATACATATAAGAGTGAGGACAGCTAATGGAAAAAATGTGGGAAAGATTTTTATTTAGTTCTCTATATATCATGTTATAAAAGTCGTCCATTACCCCATTATTACATAAAGAAAAAACTAAGTGCAGCTGTTACGCAACACAAGTTCAGTGGAAAAACAAGGAGCTAACCATAATCCAATCAGCCAATAATAGCATAACTTAGATATATTTGTAGGAGAACATTTTCCATTTACATTTAAAAGGATGCATCTGTTCTTTTCAAACAAATATAAAGGAAGCCAAGACAAATGGTGCCTTTTCCTAATCAGGAATATATCATGCACAAAGTTATGAGAAATCAAGTAAGGGAAATGAATGCAGAAAACACAGCAGAAGAAATGCTCACTCTCTATTAAGAAATTCAAACAATGATACAGACCTTCATTCCATCAGGACAGAGACACACAAACTGGTTGTTGGGGCGACCGATACACAGATGACTGCAGTGAGTGCTGCTATTGCTAAGGAAAAATAATGAAAGTAAATCTCATGAAAGCAATCACTTTAACAATTAATGTAATTAAGTCTCCAGAATGCAACCATATTATCAAAGACTCTGAATATGAAAATAACAAAGTAGATATATATATCTTAGCACCAAATGTGCCAGGCAATATGAAAGAAATACATACCCCAGGTTACAAGTTACACTTATTTGCATTCTAAACACCAACAATCCCCCTAGTATTACAAACACAAGGACATACACACATCACACTCCCTGACCCATGGTCCCATCTAGTGGATGTGGGTAGCTTTCTGAACTCTACAGTAGGCCCTTAACTGGGAATGCTGGAGTAGGAAGGTAAAGGTAAGACTGAAATGATGAATTCATGAAAGGTAAGGATGAATAAGTGGAGGGTACTGAGAATGCATATATCTTCAAAGACAATACATGGCAAAGGTTTTTTGTGGATACAAGCATATGATGATCTTAGGGTGAAATCACTGTACATCTGGTCACTAAGACTAGTGTTTCTAAGGGTGAGAACACCAGCAACAAGCCTCAGAGTGCCTCAGGCTATCTAGAGGGAAGGGTGTTTTTCTTTACTCTTCCTAGCTGCCACTTCATCTTGGGAATTTCTCTTCTGGGACTGCATTTCTTCTACCTGTGCTTCAAGATGGTTGTCTCTTACCCTTATGAGGAGAAAGCCTAAATTCTTGCCTAAAAGCAAGAAAAAGAAAAAAGTGGGTACATATAAGATTTCTAGGAAACTGGGCACTCAAAATGCATGATCTGGCAGCTGCTTTGTGCAACATCTCATCATTGCCTCACTCATTCAGGAGATTTAAAGCCTATGGACCCAAAACATGGACCTAGAATACTTCAGAAACCTTGGTAATTGCATGCCCAAATGTCTGCAGATGGTAATAAAAGCCAAAGAACAGATGAGAATCTACTTAAATGTAAGTGTGACATCGCTTTTGATAATGTATGGGGTGAGGACAAGGTTTTTTTGTTGACAATGTAATTGGAATTCACAGGAAATACAAAAAGAATTAATTAGGGAGAGATAGAGTGGGTGAAACATAATACTTTGAAGTGGATTGGGCATAAGGAGAATGCAAGATAGAGAGTTTATAAGGAGAGCGTTCGATAGTACAATTAAAGGAGTTGGTGTAAGAGTAAGACCACATGTGACATTGGGAAACTGAGAAGAGTGAGGGAGATAAATGGGGGAAGAATCCATGGAATGATGTATGCAAGGGAGCCATGTAAGGGAAGGGAAAAAAAACTTTTTCCATAGCCAACCCTTTGATGGGAGTTCCTAAAGGGAATGGTCATTGGAGATAAAGACAGAATAGATAAACAGAGTGCAATTGGAAGACACATCAAAATAGAAAAGAGTAGGTTGTGTGCTGAAAGAGAAATGGGGATTGGGAATACTTGGTAAAAGAAAAAAAAGCATACATAAGGACTGTGTATATATGTAACTCAGGTTGGGTTCAACAAACATGAAATAAATTATGTTCTAACATGTGTGCAAGGAGAGGTTGCTCAATGTGAACATGCAAAAAAGTTGGCAGCTCCAAAGTCTGATAATTTCTTGGAGGAGGTGAATTTGATGAAAGTTTATAGTGTTTTTTGCAAAAGAAGATATGATGTTTATGAAAGAGGGGTGAAAGTGAGTGACCTCAAAGAGGCCTACGTGCATGGTACAGGGATGACTGAGTGAAGAGTAACACCAGGCAACAGAAAATGAAACAAAGGGATAGGAAAAGAGGTGGACAGCAATTATTGAAGAAGTGCTTACATGTGCAAGTGGTACAATGGCAGGAAGAAGGCAGGATGTGGACCTACGAGAAAAGGTAAAGAGTAGTGGGGTGAGGATGTTAAACTACAAATGACAAAGAAAAGAGATGCACATGGTTGGTATCTAAAGGGAATGAGGCAGGAAATCAAGAAAAAGATAAAAGAGCTGAACAAAAAAGAGGCAAAGAAAGACATGAACAGAGAGAGAATCTATGAAATTCAAAGAATAACAAACAAGTTTTGGAAAGAGGTGAACAGTAAGAGGGTGACAATGACAGTTAGGGGAGCAAATAAAGAAGTGGTAACAAGAAAAAGAGAGATCAAAGAGATGGAGCACATACAGTACTTTGACTGTTGAATATCATTTGATCTGGTAGTGGAAATGTGTGTCGACCCTGGTATACCACATCGTTCCAATTCACTCTATTCCTTGCATGCCTTTCACCCTCCTACATGCTCAGGCCCCAATCACTCAAAATCTTTTTCACTCCATCTTTCCACCTCCAATTTGGTCTCCCACTTCTCCTCATTTGAAATAGTCTCAAAAAACTGAGACAGTTATGTGTACAGTGGCATATCTAGGGTATGGCAGCTAGGGCAGGTGCCTTGGGTGCCTCTTGAAGGGGGAGTCACTCAACAGATTTGTTTTTTTGACATATGATACCCAATTGACATTTTCAATGGTTTGGTTTTGTGAGATAAAAAAAAACTTGCCTACTTTTCAACTTTAGTAATATTTGCTACTATCAGTTACATTACCGCTTCTTCATTACAATTTTGACCAAATAGGTCTTTAACTTTAAGTCTTTAAGAGTTTATATAAATTCAAGCTTGGCCTAACTCTTCAACAGTTTATGATTACTGTATATATTTTTATATAAATCCACTGTATGTCTATCTTTAATCAAGCCAGGGGTGCAATTTCAGTGCTTCCCATAGGCACTATTTCCCCTAGATACGCCCCTGAATAGTTAGGGGTATCTTTTAGCTCAAAATACTTTCTGTTTCAAATTTCAAAGATAAGATATTCAAACACTTCTGTACTTGAAATAATCATGGAAAATATATCATAATGCTCTCAATCACCGATACATGCACAGTAAATACGATGCAAAGGAACAGAAATATTTCAAAATTGACTTCATTTAACAACTTAGGTGTCATTAGGAGGACTAAACATTATTTTAACACCAGATTTGTATTCAGCATGAAAAATACTTCTAGTAATGAGTTTTTAAAGGAAATCCTATTTTCTGAGAAAAATACCAAAAACTGAAGGTAATAGTTACATATCCAGGGTATGGCAGGTAGGACAGTTGCCCTGGGTGGCACTTGAAGGGGCACCACTCAACATATTTGGTTTTTGACATGTACTTCCTGATTGACATTTTTAACGGTTTGGTTTTGTGAGATATTAAAGAAACTCACCTACTTTTCAACTATAGTAATATTTTGCTACTATCAGTTGCATTACTGCTTCTTTGTTACAATTTTGATCAAATAAGTTTTTAACTTTAAGTCTTTAAGAGTATATATAAATTTAAGTTTGGCTTAACTCTTCAACAGTTTATAATTACACTGCATATATTTTTATATACATCCACTATATGTACATTTTTAATCATGCCAGGGGCACAATTTCAGTGTTTCCCATAAGTGCTAATTCCCCTAGATATGCCCCTGTATGTGTGATGAAATCAATTCTTTCTTTTCCATTTGAACATACTGTTGTCTACTTCTTTCCTATAACACCTTTCTTCCACATGTACAACTTTATCATAGAGCATCTACAGTTACTAATTCCTTCTGTAACTTACTGCACCACTACTTTCCTCTTCCAAAGATGACAGAACATACCTTAGGAGCGCCAAGTCGAACTCAAAGGTACGAGCATTAAACTTTGGGTGGGTGGCAATTATCTGGACCTTCCTCTCTGCAAAGGGGTAGGGCTCATCTGATCGCTCAAGGTCAAACTCTCCCATTCTTAGCAAGAGCTCATCCGGTTGAATGCTGCAGGAGAGTTACACAGAGTAAATCTGGTGATGAGGAGTGCATTACATTTAAAAAGAAGCAATGGAGGAGACAGGGAAAATTTGTTTGTCAATAAGAAGGTAATTTGTTCACTAAAAGAGGCTGTGTACTGGGATGGGTAAATTTAGTTTGGGAAGAGATAAATAATACCACAAAAAAAGCTGTAGGATACAAGAGCCTAAGTTGGTCACTAAAAAGTGTAAACCGTGTTAGAAAGGGACAAAGAAATGCAAGATAAGTCAGATTGTTACTGAAGAAGTAATCTGCTTTGTAAAGACACTGGTAGGACGAGTTAAGTGTTTGGGATATCAATGCTAACATATGACTATAAGGCAGGAAAATTCAGCTAACCACTGAAAAACAAGACATAAGTTACCTATGTTTAGGAGCAGGTTACTTTAAATATCAAGATACAATGATGTACTAAAATGGGCAGGATTATTTTGTTCCTGAGGAGTTAAATCTCAGCATAACAAACAATAAGATGTCACTAAAGAATTAAATCTCATCACAAGAGACTGGAAGTGGGGAAGGCTTACTTGATATATTGTTGAAAAGCTAAGCTACACTGCAAGACACTTAAGGATGGAGCAAAATGCTTTACTATCTCTTGAATGACCTGAGTCTAATAGTAAGGGACTAGAGGAAAGGGTATGCTTGGTCAGCTTTGCCCTAGT
>JAUUDZ010053359.1:0-10437 GCA_032361705.1 Panulirus versicolor | reverse complement strand
CATCAACACCTCCTCCTCCTCCTCCTCCTCCTCCTCCTCCTCCTCCTCCTGTTTCCAGTACGACCTTCAGGTACGACGCCCTCCTTTTTACCTCATCCCTCATGACCTGCTGTACACACCCTCTCCTCCTCCTCCTCCTCACTTTATCAATTTTCACACTGAGTTTACTCTCCGAGAGAAACTATTGTATCCATTTCCTGTGTACTAAATGCTTCCATCGTCTGCCATCCTCACATAATATATATCCATACCTCTCATCGACTCTTTCCCTGCATCTCTCCATCTCTTTAACCGTCCCTCTACTTCTGTCATTTTAAGAAAATTTCTTGACTCATGTTCAAAATCTCATTTCTTTTCTTTTTTTTTTCCACTTTGTCCCATTTCCCACTATTTTTGGATGATGAAATTTATCATTCTAAACCCCTTTTTATCTATATGAATCTTTACGTTTTCAGTCCACAAAACCATTCCCTTCTGATCATCCCATCCATACAATTATACCGTTCCAGTGATATTCTTTATCTTCTTACTTATCATTCAGTTTGGAAGATTTCACGTTATCGCTTCCTATCAACTTCAGTCCACCTTATTTCTCTAACGTTGTAGTTATCATATTCATACAACTAGCTATTCTAGGATGATGTTCTATCTTATTTTAGCTACACGATGTTTTGAAAGTGAGGTTTGTGCATGTGACTTCCTTCGACGCTGGGAATAAAATGAATGTAACCCAGTTTGAATGTTCTTGTTATATTTCCTTTAGCTTAAATCTACATTTATCTTCAACTTTCAGACTCATTCATGATGAACAGAGACTGTACTGTTTACTAATAGTCTGTATGTGTTTTGTTCTTATAAATTGTGTATTTCCGTCATAAAAGATACTCAGATCGAGCTAGACAGACTACTGCATGTGTTTACAGATTTCTTAGTGTTCATTAGTTTTTTTTTTATCATTTTAGGTTTTACAAAATTAACTTAGTGTATGTATTGATGTAAAAATGTCTAACGAGAAAAAGATAATGTTCTTGTGTTAATCATATTCAATAAGCTCTGTCTATCATCCTTTACAAAGCTAATTTGAAAAACTACAGTAAAATAATCAACAACTGTTCTATTTCAAGTGTGTAAATCAAGATCTTAGTCTCTATTTTTAATCAACAGTAACCAAGTTAGATTGCAATGGTTATCCAACTAAAAGAAAAATCTGACTAATGCATGAGAGAAAACAAACATATTTAAGGGTAGCTATTGTAAATCATATACAACCAAATTTTTTTTTACTGTAACCTTGCTTAAAACGATGATCGGACTATCTCACACATTTAGAATAATCTAAATTTCTCGATTTAATGTCACTTATAGAATCTATCATAGAGATAAGAGGTATAGAATGCCATGAAGGTCAAATGTATGAAAGAACTTACCACGTCATGATTTTTTTCTAATAATCTTCAAATTTTAAAGACAGGGACACAAAATGAAATACAGTGGAGGCAGTTATATCAAATCCATCCACCTGTACTATCATGACGACGAAACAAACCATAAAACAAAAACTAGATCATATATTTCATCGTCCTTTTTTTAACTGAATGTGTGATTAACGGAAGCACAATTTAGTGTAAAAATAACTGTTTCCATTAATAATCATCACAAAAATTCGTCAAAAAAATCTCTAACAATATCCATAAAAGCTGTCTTTAGATTTAGGGTTCTATTCTGGTTATATTTTTCAGCTGCCAAACCGCGGTAAAAACCAACACAAACAGACTTGAAAACAGAGAGGACCTGTTTCAGGACCAGACAGACGTCTCCATGAGGCGCTGGTGTCTTATCACTATTCCCGCAGGTTAGCAGACAAGATACACCATGAAGTTCTTCTCCTTAGAACTCTGTCCCACCTTTTTATTAATTCTATTAACCTATGAATACTGGGAGCTTATACGCAGATACATCAACTGGAAAGTTTATTTCCTTTTTTATAAACCTTAGGTACACTTAGGTATTAATGGTATCAAGTATTTTTGAGACTTTGAAACAATGGAATGTCTTCAGGCCGTGAGCAGTCAAAGGTGCTTTCGTGGCTAGAAGATAGAGGATCCACGCTGTTCATGGCTCTGGTATGATGCATAACTTTGTCACAAGCCTCGCTTACACTTGACGGAAGCTTTGGCTGCCTCTCACACACGAGACATCCACTGTCTCACAGAATCCTACCACAGTGACGATAGCGGGTGTGGTACAGCAGCCTCATCCCGAACCGTGGGATGAGGTCCAGGTGATGGTAGGTGAGAGTCAGGAGTCCCTGTGTACAAAGTGCCTCCCGAGAGGTCTCTAGTTTGAAACGAGGAACTTTTTAAACCAGCCGATGACCAGTACATTGTCAACACCTTCCCAGAACAATCAAAAGGTACAACAAAAAAACTAGGTCAAGGACGCCCTTAAACTACTCCTCTATGAATGGGGACGAAATGTAAATTAATATCGAGAATTTGATCTATTCTGTAGATAAAACGTAGCCTATTTCTTAGAAATGTAACCCCATTTCTGTCATTGGTACACAGAGGTGTATTTATCATGATGAAAAAGCAGTCAAAAAATTCATATCATCTTATATATAATATAACCAGTTTCCAGAGACCGAACTATGGAACACCTTTCCTAGATATCCAAAGGCAGTTTGATGGAAACTTTTAATGCTAAAAAAATGAGGTGTAAGACAGGATTCTATAGGATGTCCCATTTAAATGGAGCCATAGAGAACAACAAAGAGTCTTTTTGTTTATAACATTCGTTCGAAATGCTAGCCATTAACATCATTGCATTCTTTTAACCTGGTTGTGATGAACTCTCTGTAAGATACATGATGTAATATAAGAACAAGTTTCACCACACCAATAAGAGGTTGACAATATGATAGCTGTCTACTTCACAGTCCGTGAACCGCATATTCGGATGATTTTCACTTTTTCGTCATTGGGTAAAAGCATTATCCTCACTGAATCCACACGACTTAGGTAAAGATATGTTAATTATTCCGTTTCGTTCTACTCAAAAGGAGGAACCTGTTGTTGTTGTTGTTGTATCTGCCGTGCACTAAATGCCTTATGGAAGAAGCAGCCGTCGGCAAGAGGTTGTAGTGCTTTATACATATATTCTGAACCAGTGTCTCTCAACATACGTATATGATCAACATTAAGCCAGTTTACAGCTCGCAACTGTAGACACAGCTGCGTCGTGGCTCTGACGTCGGTCTTCGTCAACAACCAGTGAAATAACACCAGGATAAGAAGGGATCGAAATACTCGCACAGTTATGAGTGAAACAAAGCCTCAGGTAATGTTATGTGAACCTGTGTATAGGGTTCCACACTCGACTTGTCGAGATAACGCTTTATGGAGATCCTACGAGAATGACCTGTTTGGCAATTTCTGAATCAAATGAAGGAAATGTAATCTTTCCTGCAGAAAAGGAAGATGCAGGACTCTCCCATGCGGGTCGGTCTCCTTTAATATGGGTAATTAGAACAGACGTGGCCACTGGTTCTCAACTTCAGGTTTGAAAGCAAGCGTTTCAGCGATGCGTCATCATCTTTTCTGCATGTTAACACAGTCCCGAGTAAAAACTTTCAGAAGCCGATTAACATTTCCTGGGGAATTTGGTTGATAACAGGTACAATGAATGACGAATGTAATTTCTATCAAGTTACAGATGATCGTGGCTCGTAATCATCTTTCATTGTTGACTTTCTTACTTAAGAAACGTGTTGACGACCAACGTGACAACTTTTTACGGACTATTTCGTTCTCTCTAGATGCCAATTTGACGCTGTTGGCGCTCGCAAAAAAAAACTACTGAATAAGTGAATCTAAAAAGGAATCAAATTTCTGGGACCATATGATAACACCCAATGTCGAATGAAGTTACCACATATCACTCTGAAAATGTTAGGAAAACACCCGCCAACCTGAGACACGCTCGGCCCAGAGCGGCATCAAAACATTATAAAACTTTAAGGTCTCTGGAATTTTATGTATTTGCATCGACGGGATTTTTTTCCTCTTCCTTTACATCACTAGAGGTTGATGTTGCTCCATCAGTGAAGCTTCGAAATTGATTTTTGTACAGGTTGTTGAAACGTTCATATGAATCGTTTGTCGGAAAAGTGAAAATTGCCCAGTTGCTCTGTGACACTTAACCTACCACTGAACTGTGAACGAACTGTTGAAGCGTTTCGAGTATGTCTCTTTTAAACGGTTCAAAGCCTTTGGGAAAAAGGGCATCTTCTTAATCACTAATATTCGAAGGAAATTAGATATCACTCATTTACCAAACCTACTGATCGAAACAGAAAATAAAAAGCTGCAAAACTCTTAAGGTATTTCAACGCGTAGGTAATGATTCACTGTGTTCGAACCGGTTCACGAGACTACTCGACTCAACCTGAAACGAAGGTGAAATCGGATCCTACACGGCCTTACGTAACTCAGCTGGCAATAGGGTCTTGTTGAAGTAAGTTGATTCGTTTTATTTGCTGTTATGTAGTCTTATTATGTGTTATAAGTGATCAAGGATTTTATTATGTACGATTTGAAGGTATTGTTTTTTTTATGCACATGTAAGACTGGGTGATTAATCTAAACTAGAATCCTCGCGGCAAAAACGTATACCTGGTTCGCCAGTTTGCTCTGTCTGGCTATTGTTGTTAAAACGAGGAATGACTATATAGTTTTCTCATTGGTAAGGGAATTCGAGGGAATATTTGTGCAGCCTTAATCATTTATTGTCTCTGCTTTTACGACGGAGGGAGGAAGTTTGTTGTAAAATTCCACTTGTTTTGCATGTGGCTAAATTTTCCCCTGTCTTTGTGGAAGGAGTGGAGTTTGGTGTCAGTGTAGGAGAATGGAGGGTGTGAGTATGTGGATGGCTGGGGAAACGATATGATTAGAGAAAGGGATGATGAAAGAAACGAGTTACTCCATTAATTAAGAGTGCATACGAGATTTTTGCTTACGAGATTTTGCGAGAGGCAGGGAAAGAGAAGTGATTAGGATTATGGTGTAATAGAGCGATGGAAGGAACTTGTAGCGGGAAATGTGAGTTTCACGTTTGAAATATACGTAGATGGCAAGTTGTGCATGATAATAGTCCTGATGTAACCATAAGGAACACTCTCATCCCCATTCTGGATCTTTGATGACGTCAATGTTCCTATTCCTTCCAGCATCATATTGGTGACGTCGGTCGATGTTCCTGATACCTCGTACTGGTGACGTCCAAGCTCCTGTTCCCTGGAGTGTCGTATGGATGGCGATGTTGGTCCTCGTAGCACTGACTTCGCTAGGCATTTTCTTTGTTGTGTATCATTGGTGTCGATATCTGTTCCCTGCCGAATCGTACTGATGTTGCTACTGTTCCGTCATGTATCTCATTGGTTACGTTCTTTGCTGTATCGCTCTGGTGACGTCATTGAGTGTTCTTTACTGCTCCACAGTGGTGACGTCATTGTTTCTGTGGCTCGTCGCATCATAATGATGACCTCATTGTTCCTGCTGCCAATGGTGGTGTCATCTGTCGCCCGTCGTCTGGACGTGTCGCTGACAAGTGATTAACTTTTAAAAATTTTGTAGTAAAAAATTAGCAATTGTACAGTGCCCATGAAAAAAATATAACCATGTATATCCTTGCATTAACATAACATGTAATGTCTATTGGAATACAAATAATGAAGTTTTCATGTATTTTCTGTATCCCTTTAATTCATTTACGTACCTCACGGGTGTGACAAAATGCCGAAACCAAACGATCAAGTGTATACCATCCAAATTGCTCATTGTCCAAACGAGGTAGTTGAATATATAGGAAATTATATATATATGGTGTTGTCACCATCGTCGACATAACATTAGTAATTGCACCATTCGTTGCTTCTCCCTTACGAAATAAAAGTTCATGGGAAGGTGATGTTACCAAGAAACGACCTATGTAAATTTTAAAATGACCGAGTTCGGTAATTTGTATCGCTTGTTACAACTGACTGTTGATTAATTGATGATCGCTTTACCTGCCAGCCAGATGAGTATGATTATTTTCAGTATGACGTAATATACCATCTCATTTTGGGCAAATAATGACAAAGGGGTTACAGATAAACGATACAATAATTGATAGGAGCCAACGAAAGCAAAGAGTTACCCCTTTGAAGTTCAAAGAAAACTAGAATTCTCGACTATCAAAGAAAACCATTTGTATAAATAGGTAGTACTATAGTAAATAATCAAATCTCTGTAAAGCTTCCCTGATTTATTTACCCGACAAAATTATAGATATGTATCGAAATAAGTTGCATAAAGCTCATTAAGTTCATTTGTTAAAAATGGTCTAGTCAATGCTAAATGCAGTGTCTCGTAACAGATTGCATGCGGGTGAATTTTCTTTGGCGTGGGGAAAACTTGGAATGAGCAATATTGTAATGGATAACAATAAATATAAAGATAAATTAACAAAGGTAAAATATTGGATGTGGCAACTTCTAAAGTAGAGACGTATAAATGAGTAAAATCTTGAAAATCCTTCTATTTTGTGATACATTATGATCGCGCATCATTTGCGCATCCTATTCTTTATTACTGCGCCACGGCAAAACCTTACCGTTGTTAACAGACCAATTGCACTGTTAATCGCCTACTAGTTTATCTATTGACACTTGCACACAGTCGCAACATTTCCACACCTACAACGGAAATGGTAGTTTCTTCCTGTCTCTCTTCTTTTGTTTTGTATCTTGAGGTATTTGAGTTGGTGTAAACAGTGAGGGGGGACAATGACTGGCGCTTCCCTCCCCCACCGTCGCCCACACTGTGGTGTGGTCGACGGTGGGCAGCTGGAGGCTCCACACAGTGTAAAACAAACACACATTATGAGGGCCAGGTGCAGATGACACGGTAAATTACGCACACGTGTATATACACACACCACACACGTCCCCACTATAATATATATATATTGTATATACCGAACTCCTCCTGACAGTCGCTACATCTGGCACGAGAAGTCATTTTCGGCGAGGCTGTATCGCCTTCAATGGACGGAAACGAGTACAGTCTCGAGGATCTTTTAACGCCAACCTAACTCTGCTCCTGTGAGGAGTGCAATCTTGAAATATCGAAGACCCATAAAAGGGTTCCTGTGGTATTAATAAAGGGTTCCTGTGGTATTAATAAAGGTTCCTGTGGTATTAATAAAGGGTTCCTGTGGTATTGATAAAGGGTTCCTGTGTTATCAATAAAGGGTTCCTGTGGTATTAATAAAGGGTTCCTGTGCTATTAATAAAGGGTTCCTGTGCTATTAATAAAGGGTTCCTGTGGTATTAATAAAGGGTTCCTGTGGGATCAATAAAGGGTTCCTGTGGTGTTAATAAAGGGTTCCTGTGGTATTGATAAAGGGTTCCTGTGGTATTAATAAAAGGATCCTGTGGTATTAATAAAGGGGTCCTGTGGTATTAATAAAGAGTTCCTGTGGGATTAATAAAGGGTTCCTGTGGTATTGATAAAGGGTTCCTGTGGTATTGATAAAGGGTTCCTGTGGGATTAATAAAGGGTTCCTGTGGGATTAATAAAGGGTTCCTGTGGGATTAATATAGATGTTATAACATTCAATCGTTTACCCCACGAGCTTGTCAGAAAAATTCATCTTGCTCAGGACATCTTCTTAAGAGCCTCGTATAGCCTAATGATGCGCTCCTTACAGTAGTATGGTAAGGTGGAATATCTTTAGGATGACTTTTCACTCGCAGTGTAACCTCTTGAAGACGAAGTCCAGTAAATATTGATATATATATATGGGGCATATTTTGCTTTTATCTTGTTTGTCACTAAATGTAAATATTTGTCTTGTGCATTTTCATCAATCACAGATCCTTCCGTATCTTTTCTTTAACCATTGAATTGTTTTTCGCATTCAATACATTCTTTATTATATGTTCTACTTCCCCCTTTTTACAAATCTAAATAAACTACTTTCCCCTGCAGCAGAGAACGTAACCCTAGACCACCTCAGCACCCGCGGTTAACTCTCCGACCCTCGTTGTCTCGTAGATTAAACTGGAGGACCACCTAAACCTTGGAGGAGGGAGCTGTTCGCTGGTCGCTAATGAACACATCCATCACTCTACACAGCATCGCGACGGCGGGCGGGGCAGCTTAAGATACGCGGGTCTCGCTGCCTTAATTCTCGCCTGTTCCCAGGTATGTTCTGGGAGATTACTGATGAGTGTGGAGGTATGATATTAACAAAGTCATCTCGTACTACTACTAACAGCCCCCCTTTCTCGGACCTAACACTTATCAAAATCCAGTTATAAACATTCCTTATCCAAACTCTGGGTGCATCACGTACTCGACCAAACTGCAAATTCAGACTTCACGTGAACATCACCCTAGATTTTCCCCCGAAAGAACGATGTGATACTAGAATTGCTGAATGTGGTGCGTATCTGAGATTGGAAGGTGGAAAAGAATGACTGAGACTTGCCTTTTTTTTCTGATAGCTGGTGATAGAACTTGATAATAGATGTCCAACTACTTTTATTCCCAACTGATTAAAGGAAAAAAAATGCCTCTGTCAATGATCGATATGAGAAAACACAGTGCAAGATGAGTGTTCAAGAGAAAACACAGACTATTGATGTTATTGAAACTCTGAGGATTGACCAGGAGGCCTAACATGTAACGAAGGAAACGGAGCTAATGAGGCTATCTATCACTAAAAGAATTCAAGTAGGCATACGTCATTGGTTTTCGATGCTATTTACAAGACATCTATTTTATAAAATACCTTATGAAACTAGTCTAGAGATTCGTGAAACACTTGATGCCACAACGAGCTGCTAGGAATTACAGTGGAGAGTTGAAAATTTCCTAACGCCAAGACTTGTGGTTTCGAAACCCGAGTATCCATGCCACTGGCAAGAGGTCGGAGGGTTTAACCTGTATAAGGTCAAAGATTCCTGGAATCTTATAAATCACGAGGAGTAACTAAATACAACAGCTTCCCAATGAATACAAATATTAGATTCGTGCGTTGTCGCTAATCATTTATATTCGACGGGAAAAAGCTATCATTTCACAAATATATGTCTACGAAGGTTTTAATCTGCCTCTCACATTACTTATCACAGAATTACCATTCCTTCACATCCACAGGGTCGTGGGTCCATCCTCTACTGTTTTCCTTTGCAATTTAACAGGACAGGAAGGGAGGTTATCACGGCTCCAACACTTGTTTCCAAAACGCGCGCACCGCAATTATGTGATCATCCGTGACTCGTTGGCCAGGGATCCGACTCTGTGGGTCGACATTATCGAGACTTTATGGTCAGAGCGAATACTACAGGAACACTGTGTAGCCTCCCTCGCATGAACACGACCCTCGTGTCCTGCGGTATTGTTGTCGGCCAAGCGAGTGCTGCTGAAATACCTTCGACCACTTAATATTAGTGTGTCTGTGTAGGTGTGTGTCTGTGTAGGTGTGTGTCTGTGTAGGTGTGTGTCTGTGTAGGTGTGTGTCTGTATAGGTGTGTGTCTGTATAGGTGTGTGTCTGTGAAGGTGTGTGTCTGTGAAGGTGTGTGTCTGTGTAGGTGTGTGTATGTATGTGTCTAGGTCTGTGTATGTGTGTTTGTCGTAAGATACAATTTTCTTGCGTTGATCTTTTAACAAAAGCAAAGATATCCCAGTAATTGCTCTTGTTTTCCTAGTCTAGATAGAAATGTGCGTGCATGAAAAATAAATGAAATGACCAACCCCCTTTCTGTATGGTGTAAGAAAGGGGATCGCATCCCTCTTATAGATGGCAGTGTCAGGCATATTCATATCTTGTGACTGATGGTAACACATGAGCATCGATCCCACATTTCCTGAACTTTTCAGATGGTGGTCGTCAAGAATCGTCGACCGCTCCGTCACCAGCGTGTGGGTTCGAGACTTCAAACAGGATTGGTACTTCGAGTCCCCACCCACTCTAATGACGCCAGTTATAACCAGTGGCAAGCCAGCCAGGTAGCGACGAGAGAGAACGACTACGACAATACAGGTCAGTAAAATTCATACGTTGGTGCAGGGAGTCAAGGTCAAACAGGGTCAAGGGTGATGTGTGGGTGGTACTTGATATCAATGATAACGCGATGGACTAATTACCTCGCCAACAGCCCTAGTCGAACTAGATTAGATAAAGTTATCAGAATTACCTCTTCACCTCAGCCTGCGTGACCGATATCACGTTAATGTACCTGCTGACTCTTGAGTTTTAGAATGGCTGACATCTCTTGTGTTGAGGTTTATACAAATGCGGTCTAGTGCTCGCAAAATTTGTTTCTTAAAAGGTGGGGTGGAAGGCAGACAGCAATAACCTATACGAGTTTAGGGAAAAGTATGATA
>JAUUDZ010053348.1:0-10437 GCA_032361705.1 Panulirus versicolor | reverse complement strand
TAAATTGGTTTTTTATTCTTTTTTGTTTTGTTTCTTATACTGTTCGCCATTTCCAGCGTTAGCGAGGTAGCGTTAAGAACAGAGGACTGACCCTTTGAAGGAAATCCTCACTTGGCCCCCTTCTCTGTTCCTTCTTTTGGAAAATTAAAAACGAGTGGGGAGGATTTCCAGCCCCCGCTCCCTCCCCTTTTAGTCGCCTTGTATGACACGCAGGAATTACGTGGGAAGCATTCTTTCTCCCCTACCTCAGGGATAATATATATATATATATATATATATATATATATATATATACAGACAGAGAGAGAGAGAGAGAGAGAGAGAGAGAGAACATCCAAGAGATGCATGTCAGAAGTGGAGGGAGTAAGGAAACCAGAGAACAGGTGGAAGGATTGAGTGAGAGATGCTTAGGAGGATCTAGGGCTCTTCTTGCAGGAGGGTGTTTGGCGTGCAATGAACAGAATGACTTTGAGCGATGCGGTATACAGGGGACGTCGCGGTGTTAAGTGGCTAAACCAGGGCATATGAAGCTGTCGGAGGAAACCACGAAAAGGTCAGTGGGGGCCTGGTTTTGTATAGACCCTCTGGATTCGGTGAATTATACTTGAATGCTAAAGGAGGGAATATGAACGAATAAGGCCATTTCTTCGTCTGTACCAGGAGCATCCAAAGTCCCTCTCGCACACCGAGTCTTGAAGATTATTCTATAATAGATAATGCTCGTATTAAGACCTTCATTCACTGTTTCCTTCCTCATTACTTTATATTTTGTGGAGATGAATTTTATCAGAGACAAACTTTGAAGTCTTTCTAGATGCCTTTGTAGGGTGATGCAATCCTCCTCGCTCTTTTCATTCTTTATGACCTTTGTATCATCTGGAAACATGATAAGGTCGGGTCCCATATCTTCTGATAAGTCATTCACGTAGATCATGATGAGAAATGGTTCCATAACAGAACCCTGTCGCAACCCATTTTGAGAAGGTTCCTGTGATATGAATCCTTTGTTTCATTCCGCTGAAATTACCTTTTGTTCCTCGTCGTATCCTCCTTCATATTCGTGCCTGAAGAAGATCCAACTTCATTATTAACATTCTCTATGGCAGAGTATTAAATACCATCAGAGTGTCCAAAAACAAACAGGTCCACCAGCTTTCTCCTTCATCTAAAACAGAGCTTGCTGTCTCATGAAAATCTAAGAGGGTCTTACACGTGACATCCTTTCCCTAAAACCGTGTTGTCTCTCAGTAAGGTAATATTCCCCCTAATTAAGACACCCATTTGTTTTTCTGATTACCTTAAAGACCACACTCGTCAGGGAGAGTGGTATGTAGTCTAGCGCCTCTTCCTGGTCTATTTCTTTATATATAAGTATGACGTTTGCTCTTTTTCCACGCTCTTGGCATTTTTTCTCTCTTCGGCGACATCGTGAACAATATTTTGAGCGACTCATCAAGTGAATCTGCATACAGACCTTCGCCACATTTGGTGAAATTTCATCAGGTCCATGAGCCTTGTATAAGTCAAAATTCCTAACTGAAGTACTTTGTTGATGTCTGTTCTCGATATCACGGTGCTACCTAAGATCTCCTTCCCGTCCCATGTTATCAGTATCGGGGCAACAGTGTCTTACATTGTCAAATCCTCTTGAATTTGTCACTCATTTTCTAACAAATCTTTACATCATCCGCTGAATCCCTTAGATTAATCAGCTGCCATTTGATTAACAAATTTCACTGGATGAATGGATGGAAGAGTTGTGGATTCCAATCCTTGTCCATAACTTTCTTTTCAGAATTTCTTTGTTTCTCCCTACTTACCCTGCGTACTTGTCCCTTGCTTTATTTACACCTCACCATTGCTGGTTGCCTGAAGGTCCGTCTGCATTTTTGTTAGAGCAGTCTCGAAGCTCCTTTGCTAATTGATCTCTTTTATTGAACCATTCTTCTTTCTATCTCAACTCTCCCTTCATATTTAAAGGTATAGGCAGAACCTTTCACCACAAAACTTGGGTTTGTGGGAACTGAACTTCCTTTCTCTATATTTGTTACCATAGAAATTGTTATTGTTGAAGTTTGTGTCATTCTCGTGACTGTATTTTCTTTTTAACTCTTCTTTCATCTCTGCTACTCTTACATAACTTTTTACAACTAATGTATCATATATATGCTTAATATCTATGGTACTTTGCGTGAAGATAATGATATAGTAATTATGGTATTTCAGACCCTCTTATCCTGGTGCGTTTATTGACATACACTCTACAAACTTGTGTCACCAACATTCTCTTGCCTCCATGAGAATTCAAGTTTCCCCATTCTGTCTATTTATTTATGAAATCCTCAACCATTAGTAGTTCACTATATCTGAAAAGTGCATATTATACTGCTTCACGTACTACAGCGATTGTTCCTTCATTGTTATCTTTCAATACAGATTTGTTTTGGATCGTTTAAATTCTTTGGAAGAGTATGTAATGTTAACACCGTTAAGCAGTTTATTCCCACAGTTCTAATTTTTTTGTTGTACTGTGTCCTTTATTATCTTCTTAAGTTTCATGCTATCACTTACTGGGAAGGCCAATCCTTCTCCCCCTCCTTTGTCCGCTCGTTCCTTTCCCTCTGTCATGTACCTCTCTTGACAGAGCTGGTAAGATCTTATCATCTTTAGTCAGGTTTGTTTCCACAACTCCAGCAGTATCAGGTGCGTTTCCTTTCCACCTTCTGTAAATTTCAGCCTCTTCCATTTTCTGTCAACTCATCTCCATTTGTATGCATTATTCTCAGTCGGACATTAACATCACCTAACATTTGTTACTTCTCTTGCCTTATTTCTTGTCTCCCGTTCCTTACTTGACGATAGTATTATTTTTTTTTTTCCCTTCCCTTCCCTCGTTTTGTAACGTTTGATGAATACCCTATTGAATTTCACCTTGTCTTTGAGTCTCTTAGTCTGCATAAGTACCTCCTGACTGACTGACCTCAAATGAAGTCGTCTCCTTGCGTCTTGACTGTAACTGTTGATACTTTTGCCTTCTCTTATCAAAGAAGCTTCGTCTGGCGATTCTATAGCGTCCAGTAATAATTTAAAGAGTATCCCTTTACCTCGCTCTATTATCTTAGGTATGATTACCTTTCAAGTCAAATATCATTAGGGATTTACGTCTATCAGCCTCCTGGCTTAATAGTGTTTCTATTTTTGATGTCATCATCTTTGTGGCTATGTCCTTAAAGTTGATTCTTCAACTTTGTGCTTCTGAATTTTTCTGTAACGTCCCATTTTAACAACCTGAACTGATTCTGTATGTTCTGTACATTGTGGAAAAGTTCATTTATCAGAAGATGCGGTATCCTGAATGTTCCATCTTTTAACACTGTAAGCTGTTCTTTCTACATCTTCACTCGATTTCATGAGTACTTCTGTCCCTCTGAATCAACCTTCCTACACTGAGTCTCTTGACCAGCCTCAGGAACTTTTCTTGATTTCTCCCCCTCCCTCCCTCTACATTATTCCAATTAGTTTCTTCTGTCTTTCTTTCATACATGTCCTCCGTTTCCCGGGTAGCGAGGTCGCGCAAGGAACTGGTGAAGAAAGGCCGTATTCGTACACATCCATTCTCTAGCTGTCATGTGCAATGCACCGAAACCACAGCTCCCTATCCACCACCAGGAACCATAGACATTTCTATGGTTTACCCCGGCCGCTTCACATACCCTGGTTCAGTCCACTGACAGCACGTCGCCTCATGTATAACGCATCATTTCAGTTAACTCGATCCCGTGTACTCATTTCACCCTCCTGCATGTTCAGGCATCAACCACTCAAAATATTTTTCACTTCATCCCTCCATCTCCAATTTGGTCTCTTCTTCTCCTTTCCTAGTCCTCTTCCGACACATGAATCCTCTTCATCAACCTTTCCTCACTTATTCTCTTCATATGTCTAAACCTTACCAGCACATCCTCTTTAGCTCTTTCAACCACACTCTTTTGATTACCACACACCTCGTACTATTTTATTAAGTATTCCATCAAACCACCTCAACCACATATTGTCCTCACACATTTCATTATCAATACCTTCACCCTCCTCCACACATCCTTATGTATAGCCCATGACTCGCAGCCATACGCCATCCTTGGGACTATTATACCCTCAAATGTACCCATTTTCGCCCTACCAGATAACGACCTCTCTTTCCACACATTCCTGAATGCTACAAGAACTTTCGCGCCTTCACCCACCGTATGATTCATTTCCGCTTGCATGGTTCCATTCACTACCAAGTCCCCTCCCAGGTGTCTAAAACAATTCTCTTTTTCCAAACTTTCTCCATTCACACTCACACCCCAGCTAACCTGCCCTTCTGTCCTGCTAAAGGTAATACCCTTGCTTTTATTCGCATTTACTTTCAACTTCCTCCTTTCATACACTCTCCCTGATTCAGTCACCAACTTCTGCAGTTTTTCACTCGAATTTGTACTTTGTATTAACATTCTAGAGGTTTCCTCCTGTTCAACAGCTTCTAAGAATCTAGAATAGGTCCAACTTACCTTCTTTGCCCTTTAGTCTTTCTTCCCTTTTTCCTCTGATCATATAACTTATCAATCCCCCCAGCTACTCATTGATTATATTTGTTTCAATTTCCTTAGAGTGTGTAATTTCCTATTTATGCTGTACGGGGAGGAAGTTATACACTCTTGGGGCACTATCACTTGAACATTCTTTACTATAATACAGCTTCTTAAATCTATATATGCTGTCTGCATTAACCATGCCCGCAGTCATTCTCTTCCATTCCTCCACTACCTTTGTACACATATACATCTCATTTAACAATTTTCTTACTTAATTTCATGCTATGTTGTCTGGTTGCTGCTTCCCTATATCTCTCGAAGAACAGTTGTCTGGCCACGTCATCGATCTGTTTTAAAATCTTAAGGTTTTGATCAGGTCATTCCTCTATCGTCTCTCTTCCAAGGTGGGCAAATTTAAAACCTCTAACCTTTCCCTATACCTCAGCTGTCTTGATTCTGGTGCCATCTTTGTTGCCTTCCGCTGAAACTTCTTTATTAGCTCTTTCCGCATTCGTAAGAGTGATGACCTTATGTATGATAGCCTTATGGAGGATGTAAGGTGCTTGCTATTTCCTTATCCACATACTTGAAAGCTGTCTTAATATTTGCTAGCAGACAATTTGTTTCCTTGACTGTTCTCCTAATGTGGAACCCTGGCGACAGAATTGGGAAGATATCGTCTCTCAGTTTCTTCAAATACACCTGAAGCTTACTACCTTCTAGATGATAATCATACTGAGGCCTTCTTTCATTTTGTTCCATCCTCATTACTTTACATTGGTTCGGGATAAATTTCGTCCACCCTGTGTCAGGCCAACATTGGGATCGATTGGGTCACCTTGCAAGTTAATGCAATCCTCCTTGCATTTCGATTCCCTCATGATCTTTGCGTCATTTGCAGACCTATTCAGGTCGTCATTTACATAGATCAAGAAGAGTAATGGTCTCAGAACAGAAGCCAGTGGCGCTCAGCTGGCAACCTCAACCCTTTTAGAAAAGGCTTCTTTTACATGCGTCTTTTGTTCCCATCCACTGAGATAATCCTCAATCTATCGAAGGAGTTCCCCCTTATTCGTACATAGTGATCCAACTTCTTAATCCAGCCTCTTAATGATATTCTTGTGCGTTTCAGTGTCAAATGCTTTCTTGCAGTCCAGATACAAACTATCCATCCGGCCACCCCTTTTGTCTGAGTCAGAGTTCACTTTCTCGTAGAAATCTAAGAGGTTTGTTATACATGGCCTCATTTCACTAAATCCGTGCTGTCTCTAACCTACATGATTTCTCCTCTGTAGAAAGTCATCTGTTTGTTCTCTGATTATCTTATCCAAAAACCACACAGAGCCTTACTGAACCATTCGTTCCTCTTTCTTATCATTCCTTCTATATTCAAGGCTAAAGTCTCTCGTGTTCCGTTTTCTTCACTGCAAATTTCACAATCTCTCACCACAAAGCCCTGGTTCCTGGCAGCTGAACTCCATTTTCTATTATATATTACCAAGTAAATTGTTGAGGAATTTCTGATATACAAAACCAAAGATTTTGTGAGGGCTACGTAGTTTCAACGATTATATATTCTTTATAGGTCTTGTCTCCCCACTGCCTCTTTAAAATCCTCATTTACCACTTAGTTAAACTTGAGCAGCCTACAATCAACTTTACTAGTTTGTTTATTATGTATAATATTCGCAACATCTATGTTAGTGTTTGTGAAGATAAGATCTGGTAATGATGGTGTATCAGTATGTCTCACCGTAATGTGTTTCACTGACATGTTAGTATTTTCCTCTGTACACTCTAAAACCTTGTGTCTCCATCACTTCCTGTCATCAAGCGAATCCGTATTCTCCCAAGTTTTCTCTTTTTAGTTGAAATCCACAATTATCAGTATTTTACCTTATGTATAAAGTGATTCTCTTACAGCTTTATGTTCATTGTGATTGTTCCTTCATTATTTTTGTCTATTTCTTCTGGATCAGTTAATCTTTTTGTTGGATTATTTAGTATCAACACCACTATACACTTCTTCTCAGCAGTTACTCTCCTCAAGACGTATCATCTGATGGGGTCATTTTTCATCGTTTCTTGAAACTTGGGGGTGTCTTTTATTTAGACGGCCAATCCTCATCCTCCTTTGCCTTCACCTTCCCTTCTTACTGTCTCGCTATGCAGAACAAGTGAGATCTTCTTATCTCTTTAGTAAGCTTTGTTTCCATGAACAAACAACATTAGTGCACTTTCCCTTATACGATCCTTGAATTCCAGCTGTTTTCCATTAACTACTAAACCGATAGCATTTGTATATATGACTTTCAGTGTGTGATTACGTCTCTCTTAACGCTCCTGCCATCTCTGTGGGATCTACTCCGTCCTGGCGTGTCTAGGTTTTTGCCTTCTCGCTGTATTGTTTGTTTTTGTCCCTCTCTTTATACTCCAGTCGGGCGTTTTTCACCACATTCATCCCCAGAATGCTGTGGTCACTCATCCATTAGAATCCCTTTTGGTGACGTGCTGAGGGAGGTATCTGTTATTCTTTATTCTCTAAACTTGTCTTGCTCCCACTCCTAGGGATACAAAAGTGAATATTAGCTACTACGGGTACTTCAGAACAACTGTTGAATATTTTGGAACAAACCTTAATGAGCATCTTTATGTAAATCACTCAGTCAACCTTTAGCTGTTGGCACGCAACAGTGAATGATATTTGCATGAAGGCGTCGGAGGCTGTGCAAGCAGCTGCAGGCCGTGACTCAGCTGCACTGTTAATGTCATTAGCCTAACAGGAGCTGCCCCAGTGATGGGATGGTCTTTATGACGAATGCTGAACCTTGATCGTCCAATGACCCCCTCCGCCTGTCACCTGTTTACCCACCGATAAACAGTGGACCGTGCGATGCCTGTCTCTCTTTTGCTATTTCAGCCAATGTTATCACCAGACTCACACAGTCCAGTGACACGTCCTCGACCAGATATGACATCTGGGGAATCGTCACGTCTCGCTGCCATTCCTGTATTGATGAAACAGAAAATTAAATGCGTTATGTCAGAGAAACATATTGAATCATTATGATAACTTTAGTCAGTAAATGAAATGGTAATTCAGTATTACAGAAAGCTTCGTTGATACTATCTGCTGGTGGTATGCAGTGAGAGTGATGATTCGTTTTACCATATAAAATGGTTGTTCATGACAAGTGAATTAGTTGGGATCCTTACAGATCGCACTAAAGTCGGTGCTCGGTACATCTCAATACTCCTCTGAAGAAGCTCTAGGAAGACTTTGGTCCGCGAGTGTATTGGAATTAGAATTTGAAGCTGCTAAGTTGCCTATTTTAATGAATACAGTGAGTTAAGTGTAATGTACAAAGCTGGTGCCGCTTTTGATCTCAAAATGGCCTTCAGGGCCAGCGTGAGGTCACTTCATAACTTGACATCGTTTTGAAGGACGTACTTCCAAAATTTGTCTGCTGCTACGCGGTAAATGAGACTGTAATACGTCAAAACCTTGAAGTATAGCCTTTACTGGCATTCATGGTCAGACTCTGGGACTTTTGGATCCTTTTTAAAATCCAGTGGTACTAATACTTCTATTTTAGCTTGAGACTGCCAGTTTGCCTATTTTGAATGAGTGCAGTGAACTACCTGTAATCTATACGGCTTCGGTTATCTTTCGTGCCATTTGTTAGCCTTTGATGGCTTCATAACGACCTTCAAGGCCAAGGTATGATAGCTTAAAATCCTGCCCAGATTCTGAAGTACCTGCATCCAAATTAGGGCCTCTGGGTGTAATATGTAGCCGTAATAAGTCAGAACTTTGAGGTCTAGCTATAGTACTCTTGGATCCTTCCCTTTAGTCTTGATGTACTTTCGTTTTGATCTGAGGTTCCTGGGTTGACTGTATCACGTGTGTGAAATGAACTTAGTGTAACTTAGCAGTCTGGAGTGGCCTTCAGATGAATATAATTGGCTTTCAAGTACCGTCACCTAAAATACAGGGCTGCAGTAACCTTGAAAAGTGGCCTTTGTTAGCATTTTAAAGGTAGAGTCTGGTACCCTAGAATCCTGCGTATGGTCCTGAGGTATCTGTATCATACAGTAATTTGAGGCTATTATGTAGCCTATTTTGAATGATTGCAGTGAGCTAAGTGTAATGTATCAGGACGAGGAGGCCTTAGGTGAACTTAAGACGGCCATTAAGGCCAACGTGCGGTAGCTCCAAACCATGACCAGATTCTGAAGTGTCTGCACCCAAAATATAGGACCTTTAGGCACCACATGTAGCTCTCGTAAGTTTGAAGTTTTAAAGGTGGCCCTTGTTAGTCTTTAGGGCCGGAGTCTGATACCCTTGCATCCTGTCTTTGATCCTAAATTACCATGATTATAATCTAATGTTGCCATGCTGTTTATTTTGAATGAACGCAATGAGTGGAGTGTAATAAAAGTTGGGATGGTCCTTTTGATGGCATCTAGTTAGCCTCAAAACTACCTTGAAGGCCAATGTATGGTAGCTTAAACCCTGGTTCGTTTTCTGAAGTACCTACACCAAGAATGTGGGACTTTTAAGACTACCGTTTGGCCTTGAAAAGGGTACGCACAAGGACACATACAAAAGCACTTACAATGATTGATATTTCTTATTTCATATTTGATTGTCGTTTGCCACGTTAGCGAGGTAGCACGAGGGACGGACGAGGAAAGCCCCTTCCACTCACATCCATTCTCTAGCTGTCATGTGAAATACACCGAAACCACAGCTCACTATCCACAACCAGGCGCCACAGACCTTTCCATGGTTTATTACTGACGCTTCACATGCACTGGTTCAGTCCGTGCTCGCCTTTCTCCCCGATCACTCACTAAAAATCTTTTCCACTCCATCTTTCCATCTCCAATTTTGTTTCCCCTTTTTCCTTGTTCCTTCCACTGATGACACATAAATCCTCTTTGTCAATCTTTCCCCATTTATTTCCCCATATGTTCAAACCATTTCAACACACTCTTCGACTTTCTCAGCTACATTTTTTTCATTGCTACATCTCTTTCTTACCTTTTCATTGCTTACTCGATCAGAACACCTCACACATGTCCTCAAACATTTCATCTCCATCACATCCACCCTCTTCCGCACAGTACTATCTATAACCATGTCTCGCATCCATATGATACTGTTGAGACTACTATGTCTTAAAATACCCATTTTTGCCCTCCAGGATAACAATCTCTTTTACCATACATTTTTCAGCTCTCTCAGAACTTTTGGCCCCTCACCCACCCTATAACTCATTTCCGCCTCCATGGTTCCATTAGCTGCCATGTCCCTCTCAGGTGTTTAAAGCACTTCCCTTTCTCCAATTTTTCTCCATTTAAACTCGCATCCCAGCTGACGTGTCCCTCAACCGTGCTAAACCAAATATACTTGCTATTATTCACATTTTTTTCCTTTCATACGCTTTCCCAAACTAAGTCACCAACGCCTGCAGTTTCTCACTCAAATCTGCCACTAGTGCCGTATCATCAGCAAGTAACTTACTTTCAAGGTCCCCCTCATCCACTACAGACAGACTGCATACTCGTCCGTCTTTCAGGGACTTTTTGCATTTACCCGCCTCACCACCTCATCCATAGACAAATTGAATAGCCATGGTGACATCACATACCCCTGTTGCAGATCAACCTTTCTTTGGAACTATTTACTCTCCTTTCTTCTTACTCATGCACAAGTCTTATGTCCTTGATAGATACGTCTCAGTGCTTCTAGCGACTTTCCTTACGCACCATATATTCTTAAGACAAGGCATCTCTATCACCCGTATCATAAACTTTCTCCAGATCCATGAATGCCACATACAAACACATCCTA
>JAUUDZ010053337.1:0-10437 GCA_032361705.1 Panulirus versicolor | reverse complement strand
ATATGTGTGTGTGTGGGCGTTTATGTATATACATGTGTATGTGGGTGGGTTGGGCCATTCTTTCATCTGTTTCCTTGCACTGCCTCGCTAACGTGGGAGACAGCGACTAAGTATAATAAAATAAAATGACATTTTTGAACATAATTCAAGCAAAGGATACATCCAATCAAAGAGCATCATATATGAAGTCTTTGTGTTAAATGCATAGGCTAAGCCTCGCAGATCCCTAGCAAGGCCTATTAACCCTTTCTTAGCTTCTTCTGCCTGGAACACTGGAGTTTCTGCTTGAGCCAGTAGTCGACCTACACTATCAAATGCACCTGAAAAAGAAAGATATATGATAATTAATGAATGGGAAGAAATTAAAATACCTGTAGATGAAATTTCACGAAAAATAAATGTATCACTTGAAAAGCTGTTGTCAAAGATATTTTTATACTTACCTGCCTTGGGATCAAACATGCAATCACCTCATTTACATATATTCAGTCAAGGTCTCTTGTATAATGTACCAACCAGACACTATCATCCACAGCCAATAATCAACTACTATTCCATGCTTTTCCTTTATCACTTAACATGTCCTGGGTCAGTCCACTTATAGCTCAATGCCCCCTACCTCAAATCAATCAATTAAACAATCACCTTATTTACACTTATTCAGCCTCTAGCTGTCCTGTATAAGGTACCAAAATCAGTCACTAACATCCACAGCCAAGCCCTACATACTACTCCATACATTTTCGCTAATCATTTCACTTGCCCTCAGGCAGCCCACTAACAGGTCATTGCTCCCCCATCCAACTAATCTTAATCAAAATGTTCAACAACTGATAACCCACAGCCTCCCTCACTTCATCCTTCCATCTTGTCAATTTCTCCCTCCCCTTGTTGACACTATTTCCAATAAAAAAATCCTCTTTGTCAGTCTCTCTTCACTCATCTTCTCCATGTATCCAAACCATTTCAGCACATCAGCCCTTTAAGTCAGAACAAGTTCACAATCACATCTCTATCTGTCAATATAATTTCATACATGATCAACCAGCCTAATGCTACATACTGTCCACAGGCATATCATTTCCAATACATTAACCCTCTTCCTTTCTTTTGCAGTTACTGTGACTACATTTTCATGGAGGCCATATTGTAAGAGTAACCATATTTTCAAGTTCGCTATATTGTCATTGCACTCATACAACTCTGGTGAGAGTAGTATACCTACAAACATACTCATCTTTGATTTTACAGACAATCCTTGATGGAATAAGGACTTAGTTCTGTGTTCTACACCATGTCCCACTTCAGCTCCCATGAGTACATTCACTGTCATGTCCTCTCCCAGGTAACTAATGTGTTCCACTCTCTCTAGGTTCTCTCTATTCAATCTCATACTCACACTAACCTGTCTCATGCCCATGCTGCACCTCATTACCACACTTCTGTTTAAATTGTCTTTCAGCTTTCTTCTTTTACAAAATCCCTAAAACTCAAGAACTAGCTTATGGAGTTCCTAAAGTCTCTCACTTGAGCCTAATCATTTCCAAACAACTACTAATTCATCTCCAATGCACCCCCTAGCATACAACAAACTTGCCCATTACTCCTAATCCCTCAAATTTACCTCCTTCATCATCCTGTCCAAGAAAAGATTCAAGTCTTGGCAACATTACACATCCTTTACCCAGAACCAATCATGTTCTTGCCTTCCTCTCTGCACATGTGACACACTCCCAGTAAAAACTATCTGTGTTCAGTAACACTCCAATTTCAAGTAAAAGAGAATAACCATAGTTACGATGAACAGCATCTTTAATAGAGACATTTAGATTCATTATAATGTCATCATCAGTGGTAAAACAGAGAAACTGTAGAAATCATTAAAAGTCAAACTGCACAATGAAAAGCTACTAATAAGTATCTAAAAAAATGCAGTAAGATATCCTTAAGCTTGCACTATATTCAAAAGCACCTATAAACATTACTGTGTAAGGGTGATGTTGTCTTACTTTGCTGTTTTCATATAGTTTTGTATTGTACTGAATAACTTTCCATCATATTAGTTTTTGCAATCTTTTCCTGTTTCTGGAATAAAGGTATTGTTCATTATGACCCCATTTATTCAGTTCCCCAGAAGATAAAAGTTCCCTAAGGGCAACCTCATGTCTATAACATTAAATCTAATCCATATATATGATGCAACCTCTATACTGCACCTTTATCAATTTTACAGTATACTTTCTCCAGATCATCATATGCTCACTAATCATACTTCTTCAAAGTAAACAACTAGTACAACACCCTCAAACTCTCTTGAAACCAATTTTCTTTTCTTTCATTCATATTTGCTATTTCCCACACGAGCAAGATAGCATTTACAACAGATGACGGAGCCACAGCGAAAAAAACTCACTTGGCTTTTTCTTCTGTTCTTTTCTGTGTCAAGTGATATTGGAGGAGAGGCATTCCAGCCCCATGATGCCACCACTCTCAGTCACCTTCTATGACACTCTGGAGACATGTTGGCTGTATTCTTTCTCCCTTTTTGCTGCTCTATGCACAACACCATCCTTTCAATCATTGCTTTTCCATACCCCATGGTAGTTATGCTCAACAGACATACACCTCTGTAATTTGAACATTCCCTTTTGTCCTCTTTGCCTTTATAAAGGGGCACTAAACATGCACCCTAACAGTCCACAGATGACTTATTTCTTTTTTTTTCAATTGAGCCATACATGCACTGAACAGACTGACTAGCCAATTAACAATACCATCATCCTGTTATTTGAGAAACATCAGGAATCTCATCCACTTTTGACGCTCTTCCCTAATATTCATGTGCAAACTACCGTAATCTCTTCCTCATTTCACTACCTAATTCATCATAACTTTCAGTCTGCATGCCTCCTTTTCCCTGGTATATCACATCTGCCTTCCTATCATCTACCACAATCCCCCTCTTGCTTTTCTCACTATCATCCCCATTTCCTCTCTTGCTCTCCTAACACAGTTTACTTACTTTCAAGACATTTTCTTTTCTTTTTACACCTCTTACCTCCCCCTTTCTCAGCTCTCATACTATTCTCCTTACCTCCAACATTTTTCTTGTACTCCTTCCAATCACTTGCACTCCTCCATTTATTCTTCCACATTTTTCTTCCTCATTCGAAAGATCATCAAACTTTTCATATGTGCACAGTCCACACTGTCTTTCACATCGCAAATGCAGTTACGAAATGCTTCGCTACATACCTTCAACTCCCCTCAATTCACTGATCCTTACCCTCCATCACTCTTTATTTAAACTCTCCAGGTATCTCTCCACACAGGTCATTTTCCAAGTACATTAACTCTAACTGGTTTCAAAGATATGTCATTTCCTCTTTTCCTACATCCACCACAAGCTTGTTTTTTTACTACTTTGGTCATCTTCCAGAGGTTTAATATTTTAGATGAGACATCAGAATCACCTTACTCAGTATTCTCAAAGAAAAGTTCTCTTCCATTTTTGAGCATGTCAACAAAGTAGCTGCTTGCATATTTAAATCATACTATGGTAGACTGTAATCAACAAGAATATTATTACATTCTTTTTCTTTAGAAAGACAAAGTACTGTGCTGTATACCTATACATCAACTCTGAAAATATTTGCTTATTTGAAAAATATAACAGGGTTATAAGTTGGTATTTCAACTATCTCCCCTATCCCAGGGGATAGGTGAGAAAGAATACTTCCCATGTATTTCCTGCGTGTCGTAGAAGGCGGCTAAAAGGGGAGGGAGTGGGGGGCTGGAAATCCTTCCCTCTCGTTTCTTTTTTCAAAATTCCAAAAAAAAGGAACAGAGAAGGGGGCCAGTTGAGGATATTCCCTCAAAGGCCCAGTCTTCTGTTCTTAACGCTAATGCGGGAAATGGCGAATAGTTTGAAAAAAAAAAAAATCAACTAGAAGAGATCATTTATGTCACACTTATATGAGTATTCTAATGTACTAACATATTTACTTGGTTACAATGTAATCCTTGTAAATCTAATTGGAAGCACATTTCCATTAGTCTCGCACTATACTTAGTCACTCAACCTCCTGCATTAAAAACATCTTTATAACTTACTGGTCCTGCAAGCTACATGGCACATACCAACATCTGAATTCACATCGTCCTTCACCCGTCTCTAACCCTCTATCAACTTGTATATCTCTTGTCATACTATCTTGTAATCTTTCTCATTGTCCAGGTCTTGTTCACTAGTCTTCAAGTTCTGCCTATCAAGTTGTATGGTCCCAGAATTTGTTATCACTTCATATGACCTTTTATCCAATCTCTTGCCTCACTGTTCCCTTCTGACAGGTCTTGTCTACAAGAGTAATTGGTCTGATCCTTACCATATCTCCGTCTAATGGGTCAAGATCTTTAGCTGTACAATTGTGGTACCTTGCACTCTTCAAATTCTTGAGTCTTCTCTTTTCCTTTTCAAGAAAGACATCTCATAGAGAACCTAAATTTCACCATCAAACTATTATCCATAGTTAAAACTGAGTAAACTCAGTACAATACCATTCCGTGGAATGGTATTGGGTGGAAAATAGTGGTTTCAAGTGTCTATTTCCTACAATGATTCTTTATTTAGCTACTTATTTTTTTCCATAGTTGATCACCATTTCCTGCATGAGTGAAGTAGCACCAGGAACAGACAAAGAAAAGCCATTCTCTAGATGTCATATGTAATGCATCGAAATCACAGCACCATATTCATAACCAGGCTCCACAGGCCTTTCCATGGTCTATATTAACATAAATACAGTGGTTCAAATATATATCTTCTCTCCATCAAACTGAATCCACAACAAATCAGGTGTCTGAAGTTTGATGATTACAAACTCAAAAACTTTTCAGTTTACTTGTAATAAATACAGTTAGCTTTTGCAATGATCTTTCATCTTTGGTCCTATATACAAAATATAATGAAATAATTTCTATATCCATATGTTTGTTTTCAACTGGATATAAGAAACAATACAAGAAAGCTTTCTTGTCAGCCAACATGCTGTGCTTGTTCATTAATGAAAAAATACTATTCACTATATGTACTATGTCTGGGTTGCCAATTACAATGAGCATCCACCAGAGACTGTTCAGAAATTTATGTCCACAGCTGCATATTAGTCAACCCACTATCATCTAGACATGATGCGTGACACTCAATGACTAAACAATAAATGAAAAGGACAAATAATGGCAAACACTTACTTGTAATAGGGATCATAAACTGCGTGAATTTTTCCTCATCTTCTCCTAACTCAACCATCAACAACCGCCCCAAAGATGTATAAAATAACGTCCGACTTCTCATCTCCTGAACTGAGACACCTACGCCCAGGAATGGGAAGTGTTCACTCTGTAAAAATCATTAGGCTATAAAGAATAATGAACCATGCTTTAGATATCCTTACAATTATCCTTACAATTAACATTAAACATGATACAATTCAAGCATGTAATATGATACCTAAGAACAACTTTATAAATATCCATGAACTACCTTTCATCCCCAGCAATAAATTTGTTTTTCATCCCTGACTGCCAATTCCCGCATTACCGAGATGGTGCCAGGAACTGATAAAGAAAGGCCAAATCCATTCTCTAGCTTTTATGTGTAATGCACTGAAACCACAGCTTCCTATCCAAAACCACCTCACAGACCTTTCCATGATTTACCACATAAGCTTCACATGTCCAATGACAGCATACCAACCCCTGTATTCCACATCGCTCCAATTCACTTAATCCCAAGCACACCTTTCATCCTCTTGCATGTTCAGGCCCTGATTGCTCAAAATCTTTTTCACACCTTCCTTCCATAATCAATTTGGTCTCCCAGTTCTCCCTGTTCCCTACACTTCTGTCATAAACATCCTCTTTATCAACCTTTCCTTATTCATTCACTCTATACGTCCAAACTATTTCAGCACACCCTTTTCAGCTCTCTCTCAACCACACACTTTTCATTACAACACTTCTCTCTTACCTGTTCAATAATTACTTGATCAAACCACCTTACACCACATACTGTTCTCAAGCATTCCATTTCCAACAACACATCCACCCTCCTCATCACAGCCCTATCTATAGCTCATGCCTCACATCCTAATATTGTTGGAACTACCACACCTTCAAACATACAAAATTTTGCCTTCTCTAATGATGGTCTCTCTTTTCACACATTTTTCAGTGCTCTCAGAACCTTCACTCATCATCCAACCTATGACTCCCTTCCAATTCCATGGTTCCATTCGTTATAATGTCCAATCCCAGTCATCAAAAAAACTTCACCTTCTCCAATTCTTCTCTATTCAGACTAACACCCCAACTAACATGTCCCTCTAACCCAATAATCTTGTTTCTATTCACATTTTACTCTCAACTTCTTCCTTTTACACACTCTTCCAAACCTCAGTCACAACTTCTGCAATTTCTCACTCAAATCTGCCAGAAGTGCTGTATCATCAGCAAACAACAACAGACTCGTTTTTCAAGCCCTCTCATTCCCTACAGACTGCATGTTTCCCCATCTCTCCAAGACTCTAACATTCACCTCCCTCAGCAACCCATCCATACACAAATTAAACAACCATGGTGATATCACAAACCCCCATCAAGGGCCAAACTTTACATTTAATCTACTTGTACAAATGCCTGACACTATTGATAAAAATTTCTCATTGCTTCAGGCAGCTTTCCTCCAACACCGCATATTCTTAAGACCTTCTAAAAGGCAGTTCTATCAACTCTATCATATGCTTTCTCCAGATCTATAAATACCACATTATTTCTCACACAAATTCTTTGGAGCAAACACCTGACCCACACATCCTCTACCACTTCTGAAACCAATCTGCTCCTCCCCAATCTGATGCTTTGTACATGCCTTCACCCTCTCAATCACAAACCTCTCATACACCGTACCAGATACACTCAACAAACTTATAAATCTATAGTTTGAACACTCACCTTTATTTCCTGTGCCTTAATACAATGGCATTATACATCCTCAGGCACCTCACCATGATCCAAATATACACTGAAAATCCTAACTAACCAATCACCAACACAGTCACCCCCTTTCTTGATAAATTTAACTGCAATAACATCCACTCCAGCTACCTCACCACATTTCATCTTAGATAAGGCTTTCACCACCTCTTCTCTCTTCAAATTACTCACCATGACTGTTCATCATACCACTCACCATGACTCTCACTCTGCATACCACCCCAACCAATACATGCTCTATCAGACACCCTATCATCAAACACATTCAAAAGTCCTTCATCATACTCATACCATATCCTCCTCACTTCTCACTACCTGTTACCAATTACCCTATTGCCCCCTTCACCACTGTTCCTATTTGTTCTCTTGTTTTTTGTACATTATTTACCTTCTTCCAAAACATCTTAGTCTCCTAAAATTTACTGATACTCACTTACACTAAATCTCATTTGCCCTCTTTTTCAACCACTGCATCTTCCTCTTGAATCTCCTTCCACTTAATCAAAACTGGGATGAAAAAGTACCGTCTGATGTAGTATACTTAGAATTCCAAAAGGCTTTCGATAAAGTACCTCACAAAAGACTTTTACACAAAACCAAAGCACACAGATTTGGTAAAGAACTCTGTACATGGATCAGAGAATGGCTTCCCAGAAGAAAGCAGTGTGTCATATCAAACGACGAAGCCTAAGATTGATTAGACATAATGAGTGGTGTGCCACAGGGGTTGATCCTATGCCCAATTCTTTTCACAATACACCCTAGACCTTGGTCTCATATCTAAGATCTCCACATTTGCTGGTGACACTAAACTAGGAGGTAGAGCTGTAAACAGGCGGGAGTGCATAATGATTCAAAGAGATCTTAACTCACTAGAAGAGTGGTCAGACAAGAATATACATTACGACTACAAACTATCTGGAAACTCTGTAACTAAAGTGAATGAAGAAAAGGACCTTGCAGTTGTCATATGCAGCAATCTGAAGTAAACTAAACAATGTCAAGCAGCAAGGAAAAAACAGCAACCAAATGTTAGGTTTCATAGCCAGGAACACAGATTACAAGACACCAGAAACAATTTTCACACTTTATAATTCTCTAGTATGACCACACCTTGCATATGCAGTTCAGTCATGGTGCCTAAACTATAAAAAATGAGGAAAATCAAAGACATGTGACATAATTGATCCCATTCCTCAGAAATCTGGCTTATGAAGAGAGGCTAAAATGATTGAATCTCTTCTTCCTTAAAAACAAAGACTTCACAGCAACTTCACTCAACTATTCAAAATTCTTTGTAAGTTCGATAATGTAAATCACGAACATCTTTTTGAAATACAAAAAAATACAGTTACCTGGACATGTTGAATAAAACTCAAAGCTAAAAGATGTAGTACAGACATGGAAAAAAGATTCTTTTCCTATAGGTGATTTGAGCACTGGAATAAGTTACCCATCAGAATAAGATATAGTGAATGCTCAGACTACAAATACATTCAAAAGTTGTTTAGGCAACTATCTTATAAATTCAAGTATACTCTGAGAAAAACACCAGAAATATACTGTACAAATGACAGCGAAAACAGGAACAGTAGAAGGCTAATGTGCAGCATTGGGGAGTCAGTGACAGCTTAAAAAACTGCTGAGCGGAATTATTTTTCTTGTCAAGTTAAACTTCTCTTTCTTTTTTACCAGAAAACTCAGTCATGAGCCAATCAGGCATCCTGTTGTCTATCTTTCTAATGTAAACTCATGTACATCCCCCAATCATTTGTAATCCTTCCCTGTAAGTACTACCCAAATACCTCTCTTTTCTCTTTCTTTAGCAACTTTACTTCATTACACAACTCAATAACCTTTCTAATATGCACAACTCCCACCTTTTGCAAGCTACAAGCATCTCTAACAAATGCCAGCAATGCTTCTCTAAATACCTCCCATTCTCACTCTCACCTTTTGCCATTCTACACTTAATCTCTCCATGCATTTCTTCACACGTCTCTTTTTTAAGCTCACTTACTCTCGCTACTCTCTTATCAATGACACTGTTTCCACTTTTCCAATCTCTACAAATCTTCACCCCTCACCCACACATGATGGTGATCAAACATCCCATCAGCTGCCCCTATCAGCAAATTTACATCTAAAAGTCTCTCTTTTACATGCCTATCAATCAATATGTAATCCAATAATGCCTGTTGAACATCTCTCCTACTCACATACTTATAATTGTGTACATCCCTCTTATTAAACTAGGTATTCCCAATGACCAGTCCTTGTTCAGCACACACCACCACAAGCTGTAAACGTTTCCATTCATGTTACTGAATATTCCATGCTCCCTATTATACTCTCAACTTCCACATATTCACCTTAGAATTCAAATCAACCATCACTAATACCTAATCTCTTGCATCAAAACTGCTGACACACTTACTCAGGTATTCCCAAAATACTTGCCTCTCATGATCTTTCTTCTCATTGCCAGGTACATAAGCACTAAAAATCACCTATATCTCACCATCCACTATCATTTTTACCCATATCAGTCTAGAGTTCACTTCCTTTCACTCTTTCACACACTCCCACAACTCCTGCTTCAGAAACAGTGCAACTACTTCCTTAGCTCTTGTCATCTCACAAATCCCTGAAATTACTGCTATGAATTTCCAAACCATTCTTCCCCCTTTACTCTTGAGATTTGTTCACTCTGAACCAGAACATCCAGACTTCTTTCCTCAAACATACAACCTATGTCTCCTCTCTTCTCATCTTAGTTATAACATAAATCTATAATAATATTTTAAAAAGTCGAATAGATTTATTGTTTCTTCCACTAACATCACAGTATGTTTCTGTGAAATACATGAGGTAAGATCAAACATGATAATGTATTTACAGAATAAAAAGGCTCTAAAAATATTTCAAAAGATGCCTCTTAAATTCAAAGTAAAAATGTGGGTTTAGGGGAATGAAAAATCTCTTCTCTTCAAGGCCGTGCCCTAAGAGCAATGAGACATTCCACAGGAATATCAAGTCATGATTCCTTCCTGATCCCATCAAAATGGTAACGAAGCCCTGCTTTGCCACCTTTCTCATGCAATTTGAATCAGTCTCTGCTCTTCAAGTTTTACCCTCTCAGCTAGCTGGTGACTGACCCCTGGCTTAAGTTACCTACCCTTTGGCTCTTTGAAGCCAAAGCACTCACATTTCACAGATCACAGCACCAACCCAAGGTGGTCACCAAAAGGCACTAAGAATGGTTTTTCTAATTAGAGGGGAAGGCCATGTACAGCATAGAGAACAGAATAAGTCGCTAGCTTTCTCTTCTTATGCTATACCCTGCTAACACTGAGAACATACCAAGAATAACATGGAAGGTTA
>JAUUDZ010053326.1:0-10437 GCA_032361705.1 Panulirus versicolor | reverse complement strand
CAACTCTCATTTGCCCTCTTTTTCACCTCTTGCACCTTTCTCTTGATCTCCTGCCTCTTTCTTTTATACATCTCCCAGTCATTTGCACTATCTCCCTGCAAAAGTCATTCAAATGCCTCTCTTATCAGCCCAATTATCCTGAAACGTTTCTCCTAACTTTCTTCCAAAATCTTCCTCTACATTTTCTCTGCTTTCCTCAATTAGTTTCTTAACATTCCACTTACATATTTTATGTTCTTCCCTCATCTTATGCTGAACTTCTCCTAGTACACTCCTATCAAGCAATCTACCATATCCCTTTTTCTTCTCTTCCACAGCATTTCAAATCTCTTCCATCCACTATACATTGCTCTTTTTATTCCAATATCTCACGACCTTGTATCCAACTACTAATTCTACAACCGTTAATAGTATTTCTCTAAACATTTTAAAACACCTCATTCATGCATGACTTCATTCATACATTAACTGCACTTCCATCTAAGCTTTCAGTCCTGGAGGTGTTCCACACTGTATGGTTCTTGCATCTGTGTAAACAAACTCCTCTCTCTTTGCATTGGTATACTTTCTACTGCTCATAGAACTCCATTTGATTTTGAAAAACAATTATTCTACCATAGACATATCCCTATAAGCATCCTTTTATAAACTTATCCCTCTACCCTTTCAAAAATGGACATTTCTTGAATTTTGACTGTAACATGCTCAAGGCAGACATACCCATTTTTATGGAAATGACAGATTTGACCCCTGTTAGCTAGTTCTCTGCCTTTAGAAGAGAATTTTTTTTCATACTTTAAGAACAATATTTTTCATGTATATTTAGAGCAGATTATTTCATCTATTGCATTGCTAAGAAAAGAGATTCTCCCTTTGCCCATTGATGTATATAAAGTGTTGCTGTGCATTTATGTTTTTAGGCTAGATTGTGGAAAAAGAATATCAAAAAGTGATGTATGGATTGAAAAATGTATCTTTTTTCTAACAATCCAGTGAGTTTTTAAGGTGGTTTTGATTTTTCAATTCCCTGCTTTACCAGGAAAGATTATTTAATACGGTTTGATTTTTTCAGTCCCCTCTTTACGGAGGATGTATCATCTTTATGGAATTTTGAACACAGTGTTGAGCAGTATACAGCAACTGGTGGAACTTCACTTGATAGTGTGAATACACAGATAGCCACAGTAGAAGACTTCCTCAGTACTTTTACACTGACTCCAAACAAACTTCATGAGGTTGGCACTGAATAGAACTTAAAGTATAACTTGGCGCATTTATTGTATATGATTATTATGAACACAGTAGTAGTTAAGAACTGAACAGTATTGAAAGAAATCATGATAATAGCAAATTTTTGCCCAATGTTAATACCTCTGGTAGCACTGTTGTTTTGTTTTAGGATGATGTAGTTTATCTTAATACCTGGGTAATTAGCTCAGATTAGTCCCTTCACTATGGTAGTCTAAATATACAGGGACAGTGTAAGAGCTGGTTATTCTGAAATATTTGAAAAAGATATTTCCGTAAGTTTTTAACACTATTATGAGTAACTAGTGTATAAATTATGAAATAAAAGAAAACTCTATACAACTCAACCTGGTGAGAAACCATGTTGATGTGATATGTATCCTTTAATATATCCTTCTTGACTGCCAGGCGTATGATGCACCCCAGGAGTATCTTTAGCCATGTATAGTGAGCTCTGTGATATTGATGTAAAGGTTGTGGTCATAAACAAATATGGTTACAAATAATTTTCATTAGGAGTATCTGTTATTATCCAAGATTAACACTGCTTCAAGAAAATGTGTGGGATGCCATTGTAGGCTGCAATGAACAGGAAAGAATTATTGAGTTCACAGAAAAAAACTTACTGAGGCATATATGCTTCACCTGCAGTGAATGCATCAACATTCATGTTTTCTTGTATTTTGTAACAAATTACAGAAACACATTGTATGTCCTGTTAGAGTTTGAAGTACCATGGTCATCCATCATGCAAGAAGTTGAAATGCCAGACACATTGTTTATCAACTTTTTAATTGATGTGGTACTCTATGCTTGCCAATCATAAGTAGAGGTCCTTATTTACCTTGTTATAACAGCAGTTAAGGTAGCCTGTATTGCTGAAGATGTCAGACCAGCCAGTTCTTTATACTGAGTTTTGTACTCCTAGAGTTTAAGATTTAGGTGTTGAGAAGCAAACTTGTGGCAGTTATCATGTGATTATTTTTCCTTAATGCACCAGGCATAAGAGAGAGAGAGAGAGAGAGAGAGAGAGAGAGAGAGAGGAGAGAGAGAGAGAGAGAGAGAGAGAGAGAGAGATTTGGCCTTAAAGAAGAAAAAAAAAAAGCAGTCCCCTTAAAAGCAGTAGAAGAATACGATAGCAAAGGAAAGGCTCTCTGCCTAGCCTTCACTCCCTTTGGCAACATACTGGATAGAAAAAAGGTAGAAAAAAGATAATTTGCACAATTGATAAGCCCAAGGGAAATTTTTATAGGCAAGTCATAAAGTAGAATGAACATGTCATGCATTCCATCACCAGGCACATGCATCTCTTACTTTTTATTACAAAGACAGTAGTAAGGATAAACTTGTGCTCCAGCCTCTTGACTTACCATTTCTGTATTATTCCTTCAGTTGAAGAATGATGTAATGATTCTTACTTATTGTTTCAAAGCAGATGACATGGGTTAATCAGTGCTCTGAACATTATTTTCTGTGAGCTTTTTTCACAATAATCTCATTGGCAAAGAAGTATTTGGTAGAGTCCAGATTAACTTGTCAACCACTAAGCTTTAGTCCATTTCCTTTGTTGGTAATGCTGGCCCAATTGTAAAGAAATTTTTGATATTGATGGTAAATCCTTCAAGTATTTTAGAACATTCTATTAATTTGCCTTGGAAATACCTCTTGCTTTGGGAGAACAAATATAATTCTAGAAATATGTCCTCATGTGGTTTGTTATTCAAAGAAAGAATCATTTTAGTTGCTTTTCACTGCACCACTTGCTTCCAGCTTAAGAATATCCTTGCTTAAGTTGGGAGCCCTAAATTGCACAGCATATTCAAGATGTTCTAGCGAGACGTAGGTATAGCAGAAATATCACATCCTAGCTTTTGTGTAAAGTTTCTGTTAATAAATCTTACCATCCTTTTTGCTTTCTTGGCAGCTTCATTACAATTCTAGGAGAATTTGATATTGATGACACTAGGGGTGTCCTTTATCTTGAGGCCCATCAGCTTATAATCAAAATTTTTGTAGAGGTTTCCTACCTATAACAGCTGGCATTTATTTGACTAAATGGCATTTGCCATTTGCAATTTTATCTAAATTCTCCTGTAATTTTAGCCTATCTTTAGTTAATATGGAATTACTGATCTTAGCTTCATCTGCAAATTTGGATACAATTATTCAGCCCTACATCAATATCATTGATATGAATAATGAAAGGTATAACCCCAAGTATGGATCCCTAGGGGACATCACTAGTATTAGGTAACCATGGTGATGATTCACTATGCATTACTACTCTCTGCCTATCACATATCCGGACTACTATCCAATTTCTTATGCAACCAGTAAGCCATGTCTATTCCTATATCTTGTGGTATTTCTCTAAGCATTTTAAACACCTTATTCACACATGATTGCATCCCTGCATTTACTGCACATCCTTTAAACTTTTGGCACTCTCCTCATATTTTTTCTGATTCATCATTTTGGTTGCTAACACTTTTACCTCTCCATTCTTCTTTACACTGTACCTTTGTTTCTCTGTGATCTTCATCCCCACAAGAACTGCGAAATGGTTAGAGTCTCCAAAGAATACCTCCACAACTGCAGCATCTAGCAAGGCCTATCTCAATACCCTGATTGCTCAAAATTTTAACTTCATCCTTCCATCTCCAGTTTGCTTTCCTTGTTGTCTACTTTTGACACTTATATCCTCATCAACCTTTTCTCACTCATTCTCTACGTATGTCCTGACCATTTCAGCCTCTCTCTTCATAAGACATGTTTAGTTTTTTTTTTTCACTGTCACAAGTTTGAGTGATGTAAGTGACATGAAAGAGGAGATAGCAAGGATGGCCAAGTTTTGCAGGCTGCCCAGTTTAGGTATCCCACAACTTAAAACCTGAATTAATTTTTTGGGATTTTTATGATATTGGATTTTTCATTATTTTATGTTTGTTATTTTCTGGGCAACAGGAATGTCCTCTGCATAATATTGATTCTCTGAGATTCAGAAAAGAACATATTGTAACATGGGGAAGATTAAACTCAGGTGCAAGAACTATTTATTGGTAATTATATATTGAGTAGTTTGCCCTGCAGTCCTCTGGTTACTGAGGTGTACCTTATGCTTACTTAGTGAATGTTAGAAATGTGGTTTTCTTCAACATCAAAATCACTCCTATTGTATGACTTTTATAAGAACATTGAAAAATATGCAAGATGAATGTCTTTCCATAATTTTATTGATTTTCAACCTTATAGTTAAGTATACAGCTTCTCTAACCAATGCTAATAACCCTGTACATAGATGACAAATGAGCTGATGTTCAATATACTTGCTGCACTGAAATGCAAGGAATAACATTGTTTTAATGGTGAGTTATGAACCATGTTATGAGAAATGTCTATGAGTAAGGTCTAGATATATTTCATTATAAGTGCAGGTTACTTAGAAGGTGATTAAAGAGAGCAGCGTGAATAATTACGGTAGATTTGCAAAGTCTGTCTCATTATTTGTTTGTTTTTATTATTAATTATGGTAGACTTGATGTTTGAAGGCCTTTTCTGGGAAATCTGATGTGCCCTGAGACTGCTATTTTTATAATGAATTGAAAACGGAGTATATTGAGTTTTTCATAATTTCATAGTTTTCCACATTTATAAGCTAGAAGGTTCAGTGAATTCGGTGAATGAGTTCATTACATGTGTTCTGAGTGCTCTAAGCATACCATGATGATTAACATCGTAACACCTTTACTTGGAGTGGAGCTTTTTCATCTCATATTATGGATGCACATCGTATATCTAATAATACCAAGTGTAAAATTAGAGCTCTACATTTTAACACATGAAAAGGTGTCATCTTATGACAATATTTGATCTTGGTTTGTATTTGATACTAATTCAGATATTGGATTTTCTGACTACCAAATTTTGTGTAGAAGCAAACAAAGATTCATAGTATGTAATTCAGATTAGACTCATATTAAGCAAGTACTTTGTTTTTTTATCCTCTATGTTTGTCTTTTGTTGGGTATACAGTATACCTGTAAGCCTATGGAAGGGAGATGAAATGTGACCTGTAATATTTACTTCAAGTATGAGCCTTATGATGAAAAATGATTAACAAGTAGAGCATATTTCTATCACAAACCCACCTTCATTCACAAATGGGTAAATTCAAATTGTGAGAGACAAAGCAATCCTCTCATAAATGAAAATGCTTTTCTTTTGTACCTAACCATCTTTCTAACCTTAGAAAGGTGTCATATGATACAAGCAAACAATAACCACAATTCCTCACCTCTAGTCTAAGTTATTTATATCTGTAATGGAACCAGGTAATGAAACCAGAGCTTACCATCCACAGCCAAGCCTGCAGCCTATTCTGTAAGCCTATTCTGTAACAGATCTTGATAGCTAATTATGCCGTAGTTTAGCCCACTGACAGAATGTTCCTCCATATATACCGCACCAATCAAATTCATTCAGTCCACTGCATACCTCAAACTCCCCTGAGTGTTCAGACATCTATAGCCAAAATGCTCCCCGCACTCCCATCTTTCCATCTCATTTTCAGCCTCTCTCTCCCCCACTTTTTTCCTTCTTCCACCCATGACATGTAGGTCCTCTTAGTCAGTCTCCTGTAGCTCATTCTCATTCTTTATGCTTAGACAATTCCAGCACACCTTGATTAGCTTTCTCAGTCAGAGATTCATCACTACCCTAACTCTTTGACCAACCTGGTTCACATACACTCTCTTCCTTTCTTTTCTGAAAGACCCAAGACTCGCATCTATACAACACTTTTGGGATTACAGTACCATCAGACATATCCATCTTTGCCTCTACATACATTAGCCACTCCTTCCAAGTTTTAGAATATATCCAGGATTTTAACCCCTTCTTTTACTGTGTGAGTCACCAGCCCCCTTCCACCTACTGCCACATCTACCCTAGGTACCACAAATACCTCCTTTGGGACCTCTTCAATCAAGCTAAACCTCCAATCATCTTGTCTCACTTGCCTGCCATACCTCATTGCCATACTTCTGTTTATGTTTCCTATTACTTTTCTCCTTTCATTCACTTTCCCAAACTTTGGTTCTTGCTTCTTGAATTCCTCACTGGAAATTGCCACAGATCCCTGTAATTCAGAAATTGCAAATGAATCACCTCCTAGGCACTAAAATGCTGTAGACCTGTTTCTTGCTTCCCTTACCCTTTCATAGACATACATGGCCACCTTAAGGGTGGACACACCAGGGTGAAATCCTGGGGCCTGGGCCTCTGGAGTGCATGAAACGGAAGAGATGAAATTTAAGGGGGATCATATACAAACCTTTCCCCACGAGCTCTGGCAGCTGGCAGCCCTGGTGACATCACACATCTTTGGCACTGTGAATGACACCCTGCTTCCATCCTATTTGCATATTTTCCTTGCTATCCTGATAAAAACTCGTTACTAGACTTGGTAATTTTCCATTTTCCTCATATACTCACAGCAGCTTTTACAAGGCATCCATATCAGCCCATCATATCCTTTCTCTAACTCCATAAATTTGTCAAAGCAGACATCTACTTTTGAGGCTACTTTGTTCCTCTCCAACCAGATGCTTTATGCTTGCCACCACCTCATAATCACCATTTTTCCCATACTCTTTGCAATGTGTACTCAATAGGCCTATGCCTCTATTTAAACATTTGTTTGGTTCCCCTGACCTTTATGCAGGGGCATTATATATGCACTCTTACCAGTTCTAAAAAAATATAGGACAAAAAATAAAAACAAAAACCTGTTCAGTAGGGATATTTTAAATGTAGCATAAGTGATGCTTAACCTGTGTTGAAATGAAAATGTCCCTTATAACAAAGAGCACCAAAAATCTCTGTTGGCATGCATTCATCATGTAGTACATGCAGTTACAGAAGTTTGTTTCATACACATTGAACTGGCTGATATCATTCATTAGATTTGATATGAAAACTCCAAAAATATGGCAAATGAATTACATCAAAATTTCAAGTATACATAATTACATCTCCTTTCAAGGGTTAGCCCACTTGTTAATGATTTTCTAAGAATATCTGCCCACATACTATGTGTTCGGAGTCTTATCATCACAAATGTTGAATCTATTTTTATACCTAATTTCTTTGTCAGGATAACTGAAGTATCAACAGGAACAAATGAATGATGACTTCATTTGCAAACATCTACTCTCTAGTGGTTATTTATAATACACTGAAACCTTGGCCACTTCATGTCCCTCAGTCAACCTTCTCATTATTGTTCTCCAGATCCATAAATACCACATACAGTTCTTTCTCTTTCTACAAACATTTCACTCTCTTTCTCCAAAGATTTCACATATAGATTTTTCAAAGTAAACACATGGTCAACACACCCTCTTCTGAAGCTATGTTGCCTTTCCCAAGTACCACATTGATTTAAATCATACCATCCCATATACACCCATCACTCTCCTGAATTGTTCGATCAGTTCACAAAACCCTCAAATTCTGCTTCATTCCATCCTTCCATTTCTTCTTTTGTCTCCCTCTAACCTTTGTTTGCTCCCCGTCACCTCTGACACAGAACCTTTTACTCAATCATTCTTTGTTCCTCCTCTCTTTATGTTAGAACCATTTTGGCACACCATGGTCAACTCTCTCAATCAGTCTGTTTACTACCATATCTCTCTTTTACTTGTCATTCCTTGTATGATCAATCCACCTCACACCATATATCATCCTGTCATTTCATTTCCAATATATTCACCATTTTTCTTTCTTTTGCCTTCGAGGCTTAAGGCTTGCATCCATACAAGATTATTAGGACTACTATCACTTCAGACATACATGTCTTTGCCTACTGGCCTCTCCTTCCGTACATTCCTTAATACACCCAGAAGCATAACCCCACTTCTGCCCATTGATTCTCATCAGCCTCCATGATTCCATCCACTATCACATTCACTCCCAGGTACCTAAAGCACTCCAGACCCTTCAGGTCTTCCCATTTAAGCTTGCACTCACACCATCCTGTCTTATCTCTTTACTGCTCCTCATTGCCTTACTTTTGTTCAAATTTGCTCTCAACTTTATGCTTTCATACACTTTCTTAAACTCTCACCAGCTTCTGGATCTTTTTTTTAAGTGCCCCCAGAACTACTTCACCTGCAACAGGAACAGATTCATGTCTCATGCTCCACCACTAGTTTACCATGGATCCACCCTTCACTCTAAGACCCTTGCCCTGTCTATAATCAGATGAAACAATCGCAGTGACATCACACATCCTTGACACAGGCCCACCTTCACCAGAAAACAACTACCCTTGTTCTTTCCTACTCACACATATGCGTTACTTTCCTGACGAAAACTTCCCACTTAATTTAATATTTGTAGATTTTCTTGTATTCCTTGCAACTTTCACGAGGCCCCTCTGTCAAACCTTTCATACATGTTCTTCAGATACATAGGTGCTACATACAATTCACATACAATCAGCACTTACTTTACCTCACCTTACCAGATACACCCATCAGAATTATATCTGTAATTCAAACATTTGTTATTGTCCCTCTCTGCCACTGTATGGAGTACCTACACTTCCTTGAAAAGCTGTAAAAAATCATAGTTTGATATGTCTTTCTAGGGCCTTAAAAAGCCTGATATATGTCAAAATTTCTGTACCAGGTCATAAAAGGTCTTATATTTCAATACAGTTTACCTCTATACTTTCATAGTTTCTGTTTCAAATGAGAGCAGTAAAGCTTGCAGGGCATGCAAATGGTGATGCTTGCTCTTGTCACAATACAGTGAAGTGCTTTACTTTTAAAAGCAAACCATGAGAAAGTGCATGTTCACTTACCTCTGGTTGTAAGATAGGAAGTACTGTCAGTCGATGAAACACGACACCTACAGCAAATATAAAATTTTTTGTGTTGTGTGTAATATTAGAACCCTCAGACTTTGAGTGATGGTGTGAAGGTGGTTGATTCACATATGCACAGTAAGAAACTTACACTACCTATCTATCTATTTCTTTCTCTTTTCATGTATTATCTATCTATCTACCTATAACTATAGTATCTATGTAGGTAGGAGTTGGAAGGCAGCCAACAAACAGGGAGGTATTTTACCAGTACTACCTGCATGGGTATTGGGAGGGTTAGTGACCTCTGTTTAGTGAGCTGGCACTTCAGTGGTTGTCAAGCTGAACTCCTGTGATACAGGTAGCTGTCTTTTCGTTCTAAGTAACACGTGGACTACTTGCATTCTATCCATAATCATACAATCTCTCTTTGCAACAACTCAGCTCATTCTTCATGACTCTACATTTTCCTGTGGTGAGCACTATGTGCTAGTTTGTCTTTTAGTAAAATGGTAAGAGCAGTAGATAGAAGTAGTATGTAGGAACATTTTGGCAGGAGTGTTATGTAGAAATTTTAGGTAGAGGTAGTTGGAAGGAGCATTAGATAGAATTAGTCAGTAGGAACCTTAGTTAGGAGCCCCAGCAAACACTGCACTAGAGTTGCCCTCTGCCTATGGCCTGTTAAGGGTGAGGCATTAAAGGCTGAGAAAAGGCTCTGGAGTTCACTAGTTATGGAGACACTGTTGCCAGGGCCACCCCTTTCAAGGAGTTCCAATTGGAATGGGCATCAGAGATACAGATAGATAGATAGATCTATGATGCCTGGAACTTCCTCAAAGGGGTAACCACAGCAACAGCAGCTCTATACCTAGCATATTCCAGTGGCACTTCTTATCTTTTAGTGTTTCACCTTTAACAGGCTAATGGCTGAGGCCAACTCTAGCATAGTGTTGGCTGAGGTTCCTTCCTCTTGTTGTTACTGACTACTGCTACCTCATGCTCTTGCCTACTGTTCCTACCTACTGTTTCTACCTAATGCTCCTGCCTAAATGTTCCCACCTATTTCCATCTATTGCTCCTACCATATTGCTAAAAGACAGGGCTAGCATAGTGCTTACCGCAGGAAAATGTAGTTATGAACAATGAACTGTGTGAGTTAAGTGTTGTCTAGTGTTATATGTGACAAAGGAAGATTGTATGTTTGTGGACAAAATGCCAATGGTCCAAGTGTGGGAGAGGCAAAAAGAAAAGACAGCTACCTGGGTCAGAGGAGTGCAACTTGACAGCCACTAAAGTGCTGGCTCACTAAGCATATGTCA
>JAUUDZ010053315.1:0-10437 GCA_032361705.1 Panulirus versicolor | reverse complement strand
AACCGTGGAACGGCTGCTGCAGCACGTGCATGATGAGGTAACCGTGCAACTGCTGCTACACCACCTGCATGATGAGGTAACCGTGGGACTGCTGCTGCACCACCTGCATGATGAGGTAACCGTGGAACTGCTGCTGCACCACCTGCATGATGAGGTAACCGTGGAACTGCTGCTGCACCACCTGCATGATGAGGTGTCCGGACACTCTCATTACACAGATGGACGAATGACTCTCCTGACTCCTGGTACCACTGTTAAAGTCGTGCCCGGCCTCACGCTGCTCACGATTTTCTAAACACTCACGAAATATACTGTTAAGTCCAGAAGACAACTGTGTGTGTGTGTGTGTGTGTGTGTGTGTGTGTGTGTGTGTGTGTGTGTGTGTGTGTGTGTGTGTGCGACGAAATTGGCAGTGGGCTTTGGATATTGAATATATTCTTTTACTCTTATGAAGACAGCTACGGGCAATGTCCAATGATGGAAGGCTCGAGATACCCGTCTCGTTACTTCAGGGGCGACACTCAACACCCTCCCTACTACACCTAAACGTACAAAATGAAAACGTAATACGTCTGGGTAAGGTCGTAGCGCGACGTCGCGGGAGCCTGTTACGCGACGTGACTGTGGTATGCACGGGGAACGTGTCGGGTTGTGGGAGGTAATAACGCCATCACACATCATTCTCACACTCAGTATCTATCACACATCTATGTTCAGTGATCCTGTGCAGAGACACGGACGAGTACCTTCCCCCGAGAACGAAGACATGAATATTCACATACGAATATTATACTATCATTATCATTGTTGTTATTATTATTATCATTATTATCATTACAATTATTATTAAGAGTAGCAGTAGTAATAATCTTATTAGTGTCATTATTGTTAGTATTAGTAATAATCTTATCAGTTCTATCATTGTTAGCATTAGCAGTATTCTTATTAGTATTACTATCATTACTATTCATAATTTTCATAATTTCAAGGTTAAACCTACTCGACACGAACGTATGATGCTGGTCATCCTGTTATTAGCTTTGACCGCACAGCCTCAAGTGTGCAGGGACATTCGTGTACGATTTTTGGGTTTCCCACCACCTCACCAGTCCCGAATATATATATATATATGGAGCGGACACGACCGTCAGTTTGACAATCCGACCATCAGGATACAGGGTGTGGGGGGCAAATGATGGCGTTGTTACCCCTAAAGCAGTTTAGTCCAATCGGCGAAAATCCGTTTTCTTTGACCTGTTTGGTCTTCGAGAGCGAGGAAATTACCTAAAACAACCGCATGTATTCTCTGTGGAGCTCACACTGCTTACGGTTCTGTTGTACTGAAGCTCAGCCAGTGAGAGAAAAATCCTACGATCTACGAAACGAAAATGTTGAGAGTACAGGAGGGGGAGGGGAGGTTGTGATGGCGACGCCAGAGGAAGAGGTGGGGACAATAACGATCGAAAAGGTGAGGGAGGGAGGCATCGTCGCCACCACAGTCACACGGATGGTGCGCGGCGGTCGCATGGAACCCCCTCACAGTTGCGCCCGCCCTACGCAACGCCATCCTCGGTAAACAGAGTAAACAAAGAACTGGTCGACTATCAAACACGTCCACTGAACGATAGAAAAAAAAAAATTATATTCTTTTCTTTTTTTAACATTTTCTCAAACCATTAAAAAGAAATGTATGATGCGCACCTATTCATGAATTATATAAAGGTGCAAGATAAAGTGTAGATCTCGGATGGTTGTCATGAACGATCAATGTTGGCACTAACGTTACATTTACTTTTTAAACCCATTGAGAAGGAAATCCATATTTTTCGTTCATTTTACCCGACTTAATGGAAATATTACCAAAAGAAAATGGTTCTGTATCTGGCTATAATTACCCCAGTGCGGGCGTTACCCAGGGCCTTTCTAAGGTTTCTGCAGCCCAAGACAACGCTACTTCCAGTAGCAGGGAAATATAGAATCCTTTCGGGTGCGAAGTACTTTGACGAGACTGTACTCCCAGTGATACAGCCGTGCCATGGGAGAGTTTTCACTCGCGGGGTAACCTCTGACGGGCGAAGTCCGGTAACACCAAGAGTTCTATATATACCCACGAATATACAAGCGAGAGAGATGGCTTACCTTCAGCCGTATACAAAGTGGGACATGACGGGTCATCACCGAACACAGTGAACTCCAGTTATTCTTGGTATAAGGCAATATTACCTTAAATCTACAGAATCTAGTAACATTCAGGTGAACTCAGTGTAAGCTGTTGGAAAGCTTCATTCAACACTATTCAGGGGAGAATCAAGCACTGATCACCGGATCTAAACCAACATATAGACTGCAATATTCCTTGCAACCTTCTTTGTTTTTCTTGTCACCTTGTTTGTAAGTTGTATATTTTTGTGTATCTTGGAAGCTTGTTTCTGATTCGAGACCTTTGTATTTTGACTTTTAACATTGTAACTTTGTATTTTGTAACCTTTGTATTCTGTCAACTTTGAATCTTGTAACTTTGTACTTTGTAACCTTGATTGTATTTCAACTTTGTATCTTGTAACCTTGTTTCTATCTTGAAGTAATGTTTGTATCTCGTAATCATGCTTGTATTTTGTAACCTTACAAGCATTTTCTTTGCTTTCTTTCCAACCTTGTTGGCATCTTGTAATCTTGTACTTTGTACCGTTATTTCAGGAACGACCTCCATGTCGTGTTACCGTAATGTTGCTAAGAGCATCGTGTTCTTCCCCGCAGGTGAAGGTGTGGTTCCAGAACCGCCGGACGAAACACAAGCGGGTGCAACAGGAGGAGGAGCAGCAGGCGGGCGGAGGCGCCAAGAAGGACGACGCCAGGGGCGACGCAGACGCGGTCAAGGGCGACCCCGGCAAGACCGAGGAGAAGGACGACCTCTCCATGATCGAGTACGACGAGGACGACGTAATGAGTGACGATGATTGTGATCCCCGGGGCCAGGAGGGCACCATGCAGTCCTAGGGTCCACGCCCGCCATTATGTAGTGCTACAGCCCAGGATCGCCCTCTAGCAGCACTAGGGCCCAGGCCCGCCGTCTTGAAGTGCTAGAGCCCAGGCCCGTCATCTTGCAGTGCTAGAGCCCAGGCCCGCCGTCTTGCAGTGCTAGAGCCCAAGGAGGCCATCTGACAGTGCTAGGACCCAAGCCCGCCATTTTGCAGTGCTAGGAGCCAGGCCCGCCGTCATGCAATGCTAGGAGCCGAGCCCATTACCTGGTAGTGATAGAACCTAGGCCCGCCATCTTGCAGTGCTAGGTCAGAGGTCCACCATTACAGGGTCCTATGACCTTAAGCTCACCGTCATGCAGTGCTAGGACCCATGCCCACCGTCATGCAATCCTCAGACCCAGGCCCGTCGTCATGCAATCCTAGGACCCAGGTCCGCCATCATGCAGGGCTAGGATCCAGGCTCATCGTCATACAGCCCTTGACCCCATAGTCGCCACCATGTAGCCCTATAACCTAAGTTACGCCGCCGGGCAGGCCTGGTTACCCCCTACGCTCCCTACCATGCAAGAAGGAGAGGCATGATGTGCGACGGACCCCAAGTCCGTATTGGTATCTAGTGAGGCGATCATCTCACCGACTCCGAAGATAACATCCACTTTATGGATCATTTCGGAAACCCGAAAAAAAAGTGTCTTTTTTTTAACAACAGTGAAGAAGTGAACAATCTGTGTAGCCTTACCGTGTGTGACCACCGGGAAAGATGAGGTACTGTCCACTGTGTGAAGGTGTGGAAGGGATAACGGAGATTTGCGCTGACTTGAAGGGAACGCTCTCTTTGTTCACCTGAAGACATGATGACGCTCGCACGTAATCTAAAAAAAAAAAGGGGGAAAAGAAAATGTGAATCTTAATAGTCATACGAGGAGAGTTGGCTGATAAACGAAGGTTAGGATGCAAGTGAATGTAAAATCAGGGTTCAAAGGATGAGTTATGAAACTACATACGCATACAGTCCGACTCTTTCTTGAGGTTTCGACTCTTTCTTGATGTTTCATCTAGACATGGATAAGACTGAAACTCACACGGACAATACAGGAATGGAAAAGACGTGTGTGTGTGTGTGTGTGTGTGTGTGTGGGTGTGTATGACGTAGACCAATCTGTGGTACACATGTGCAGGGCACAATCAGGTTATCACGTGCCACATCTCACCATTCTAAACGAAAGACCCACCTCAGACAGGCCCTTCCCTACCCCCTCCCTAGATAAAGACTTGGTCAGCAGTTGCAGGCAACAGTGCAGTAGAGGGGCGAAGGGGCATCCCGCTGTGGTGGAAGGACGGTGATCCAGTGTACAGGAACCTTCCTGCAGGACCTCACGTCTTGCTACGTAGAATGGAACTCTGAACCACGTGATCCGCGGGACAACAGATCACGTGGTCAGAAGCCTTTCCTTCTGGGAACCTTGAACCTGAGAGACGATTCGAGCTGTGACGAGCAGGGCCACTGGCAAGGAGCAGGGCCATCGCAGGGAACCGGGCCACAAGCAGGGAAAAGGGCCACAGGCAGGGAACAGAGCCACAGGCAGGAAGCAGGGCCACAAGCAGAGAATATGACAGCACTGAAACTTTCGATTTTGGAGGAACAAGTGTAAGAGGAACTTCTGAATGTGAAAACATTACCTTGATGGACCTTGTTGACCACGTCAGAAAAATCGAGCTGGACTTTGTGGATGTGGAAAACCTAGACAGACCTTGTAGATGAAAAATGATAAAGCAGGTGGACCTTGTGGATGTGAAACAGTCATGTAGGTGGACCTTGTGGATTTGGAACAGTCATGTAGGTGGACCTTGTGGATTTGAAACAGTTATGTAGGTGGACCTTGTGGATGTGAAACAGTCATCTAGCTGGGCCTTGTAGATTTGAAACAGTCATGCAGATGGACCTTGTGGATTTGAAACAGTCATGTAGGTGGACCTTGTGGATGTGAAACAGTCATCTAGCTGGGCCTTGTAGATTTGAAATAGTCATCTAGCTGGGCCTTGTGGATTTGAAACAGTCATGTAGGAGGACCTTGTGTATGTGAAACAGTCATGTAGGTGGACCTTGTGTATGTGAAACAGTCCTATAGGTGGACCTTGTGGATGTGAAAGAACCATCTAGTTAAACCTTGTAGACGTGGAAGAATAATTAAACAGTACTTTCTGATGTGATATACGAGCATAGGTGGAGTTTCTCGATGTGAGCTTAAGTAAGATACACCGATGCAAGTTAAACCCATAAATATGTTCTCAGCAAATGTTGAAGGAAGTTGTATATGTGAGAGAATATGGTGTAAAGTATTATAAGTGTCGGATCTGTGAAGTAAAAACTATGGTTGATCTTATATACATGCAAAAAAAAATGAAAATACAAAATGTGGATCGAGCAGGTGTGGGTGGAGGCGAGGGAGTGGAGACCAACGTAAGTAGGTGGATCTCGAGGAAGTGCCAGAGGTGGAGTTGGAGGTGGTGCCGGGAAGCCATGTTCCTAGCTGTACAGAAAGGAAAAATAATTTTATATGAAGAAATTAGATTTATAGACTAAAACCATAAATAACTTCATTCTACACGTTCATCTGAGGGGAGTGTGTAATTATGGAACTTTATATGTAATTTACAAGATGTATATGTTGCTCTAAGTGCATTCAGACCCTAAAATTACCTTTTTTTTCTGCAGATTTAAACTTTTACATCTTGACTAAGACAATTACCCTTAATTTTGTATACGTTGATTATATTATTACTGGAATTAACGTTCAAGAAATTAGAGAGGTCATTAAAATTAATGAGGGTCTTAGCTGTGTGTCCTGGCTCATGCCACGTTGCAGGAGGGTGTATAGCGACGCGGCCGAGGGCTGCGTTGTGAGCGGTGTAACACAGCGCTTAGTCAGTCACCTCCAACCTTTAATATTCCATCACCCAACCATCCTCGAGGAGGAGGAGGAGGATATCCGTGTCGTCCCACCACAGCAGACTCGCGTCCTGGGGGGGGGATCAACGCTTGGTTCCCCTGGTGAAGGAGTGGGGGGATATCCTTCAGGTTTGAGGGGCAACATTCACCACCGTGATGGTGGTCCGTGTGTCTCAGGCCACCGGGGCACGAGTCTCAGACCACACTTGAAGGAGGGAAGGCAAAAACAAAAAAAAAAATATAATAAAAAAAACAACTAATCAATGGATTTTGATTTCATCTTCCGTGCACACTCTCAGTGAACATCAGCCATTAAAAACCTCTCGCCTTGACTCATGAAGTGAATATCTTGACGTTCACACAGTCTTGGTTCTTTAAACATACTGTCCGTCTAGTATGATGGCTGCAGGGTTGCCGACGCATCACGGGCTGAAAGAAGAAAATGGACAACGCAATCCCCCTAGACGTTTCCAGATACCGCCAGCTGCACACCCAAACACACACACCCCACCCGACCCACCCTCAGACAGTTCTCATTAAACTCCCTAATTTTCAACACTGTCCAACTAATTTGATGTATCCTGGATGGATCCCACTGTTTCTTAATGTGTGTAGATTCCTATATTCATGTAGTACCTATGTCTTCCTAATTTATTAGTTTGTGTTCTGTAATCACAAGCAGCCATATAGTACGTAGCTTTTTCCAACCTTGTGTCTACTTTGCTTCATAGTGATTACTCTCGTCTTAGGACCGTGTCCTGGAGACTGATCAGGCCTAAGCTTCTCTATTGTATCATTATAACGATGAAAGCTCCGTCTTGATATTAAGAGCCTCTCGTTGTGAAGACTGGCCCGGCCTCCCTCCTCAGTCCTTCCCGCAGGGAGGCGCAGGCGAGGCCACTGACCACCTGTAAGCAGTGTAATGACTCTAAAGGTCATCAGGATAGTTGTGATGACGTAAGGACGCGGCTACAGTCACTCGCCGGACCCGTTTTCCATGCTAACGGGAGGATAATACGTATATCTTTTCTATGTATTATGTTTTAGTGCCAAAGATTTTTCTTGGCGTTGTAAAATATGTAAATCTTGGTGTAAATAAAGACTGAAATAAACGCCTCGTCAAACTTCATGTAAACCTTCCATCCCTGTAGGCAGTAAATAGGCGAACTGTTGCCATATGGAGTGTTAAAGAGAATATATTTGATTACGTTTAGAGAATATGTCTATATATGACGAGGAAGCTTTGACACAACTTCTGCTTGGCAACAAAAAAATACATGGTTTGCACCTGTATAATCCCTATTGCAACACGTTACAGGAACAAGTGACTGTGATGAAGCACAACTCATTTGCATGATCCCCTCTCTCAACATTTGTCAAGACCTTATCTTCTCCAGGTAGATTGACATGGGCCACGGGTATGGGGAGTGTGTCCGTGGTCTTACAAATAGCCTCAACACCTGGAGAGGGTTCATCAGAGATTTTTCGGTTGGTAGATGAAAACTGACGTTGACGACCTTAACGACCCTGGCAGCTGTTAGTCCTAAGGCTCAAAAAACCAACGACCCTGTAATTGCCCCCCCCCCGGGGGGGGGGCAAAGTTTTGTATTTGTTAAAGACGTACGACAGAGTAACCAGGGCCACCGTAAACAGAACTTTAATTCTCTGCAATTAGTAGATTCCTCACACACACACACACACACACACACACACATTTATAGTGGCTAGCATCGCTGACCATGATTCACGCGAGGCAGTTGGCCTACAGCTACTCCCAGCAGTTCGCCCACCCCCTTATGGCTGGTCGACAAGTGAATGCCTGGCTTAGGCTTGAGTGCATGTGTGTAGACACACACGGGAGTAAAGACATGGTACATATCCTCAAGGTTAAGAGGAACAACAAGAGCGTAAAACTTCCTCCTCGTCATACACAAACAGTAATTACAGTATTTACATTTATAGCACCAGATGTTAATGACCGTCCAAGATTCAAAGCTTCTTGACAAGTAAGAAAACTCGTGAAGACGTTGGGCACGCAGGAAGCTTGTGATTCAAATGGAATTCACAGATTTTACTTCTGGGATGAAGAGGGACATTAGACAAGCTGCTGCAGATGTGGTTACAAATGCTGGAAGAAGGTCAGCAGCGTTGCAGTGACACTTGTAGAGGAGAAAACGCCGTGCCAGTCTTTAAGAAAGGGGACAGAGAGAGAGAGAGAGAGATAGCCCAGACTAACATGCGTGTTCTGCATGATGCTGGGACAACATAGGGGGTAACATGCAGGAGACATCATAGGTCGTAAAAACGCCTGTGATGAGAGACGATATTGTTTCAGAAGAGTTTACACGTTCTGAATCTCTTACATTTCTCTGAAACTTCTATTAGATGGTAAGCGACAACTCCAAAGAAAAAGAAACGGGGTGAATGGACAGAATATTCTCCGCCTGTCAGAAGGCCTTTGATACTCACAGCCTCAAAAGCTTGATTAAGAACCAAGCTTCCTGGGCTGGTGACACATAGGTCTATCCATATGTGGAAGTGGTAGCTACCTTACTAAGTCAAATTAAGAATACACATATCAGAGCGGACTTCTGGTGATATGTGAGGCCTGAAGGCTGTGGCTTCCAACAGCTTGGTCGACCAACGACCCAACGCCCAACAGTCCGGGCGGAGGTGAAGACCCCCTAAGACTCCACCAGGTACACTCTGGTCATCGCTTGTCAAGACGTGAACACAGACGAGAGCCACTTCGACCCTCCCTCTCCACACTCCCTTTATCTACAATATTCATCTACTTCGTCTGGCTGTGCAGTCCTTGTCTTCGCATCTCGTTACCTTTCGTTTCTAGCAACTCTACGATCGTTTGCATTTTCTTTGTTGTTCATTTGTTTAAGCTGACCTCACGTCCTAGCTACTTATGGTTTACTACGTCATTGTTTTTTTGTTCCTCTCCTGTTTCCTTTAATCCCCTCTCATTATCTAGCAAATCCGTGTAAAGCAGGTTCATGAAGCCGAAGATAACACATTTCAAAATTGTTCTCATCTGTTACGTCTGCCAGGACCAGCAAGACCCTCACACTCTACGTCTCTCGTTCGTACACTTTGTTCATCCCACACTTTATCTGACGAGCAATAGCAAATCCTTCCCAGTGGACGACAGGGAACTCCACTGAAAACTAGGTCGACCATCTTAAGCCTTTGTCAGTCGAACAGTGTGTGTGTGTGTGTAATTGCAAATAATTAGTATCATTTACATATTAAGGACAATAGACAAATGAGGCCAATTCTTCATGATAATTGGATCTGTACTACAGTAAAACACCAATTAAAAGAGACGTAATCCTTGCACCACATGTCTGAGGCAGTTAACATATCAGCAACATCAATTATCTGTAATATGAAGCAGCTGATTGTCCCAATGGAACATGTGGAACTGAAAGAGAATGGCGTCAGGGTGGAGTGTTGCCATTAAGCTCTCAAATACGTCGAGATTACAGTGCTACTGTAAACCAAGGGACAGGCTAGAAAGGATAATTAGAAGCGTCCTTACCAGGCGGGAACGAGATACAGATCCAAGTGTACTTTTCTTTGTACTTATCACATGACTGTTCATGCATTCTGAGATTCCTCCATGCACGTACGTGGACAGAAGTACCATGAGTCTGTTTGAGGCCACTAGGGAAAACCCACACCACAACATGCAATGCTGTACCATCATGCAACTGGTCCCTGACAGTACATGACCGACAACTGCTGGACAGCAGTTCATGGCAGCACCTCGAACCCAGGGAGGAGGCGGGTGTGTAGAACTCTGGGCCATGTTGCCGAGGCACGGGCCACTGGCCATGGCCACCAGGGACAAGCGACTGGGCCAACCAGGGAACACTTAACTGCACGGTATGAAGACCAGTCAAGACCCATAAACAGACGGACTGTTGACTACAGTCATCACCCAGGACGGCCTCTCACTGAGCCACACTCACGTGGGTTAACTCCCGCCACCTTAATGATGGTAGTGTTCCACTGTATCTTTCCAGTGGACACCGAACTCGAAGGGATAATCTAGTATGATCAATCGACCGAGATTAACATCAGTACCAAACACAACTCAGAATACAAGAATTCGTTTAAGATCGACTTAAAATTTCTAATCTATTCATTCTTGTATGAAAAACTAATAAAGAAACAAGTAGGGAGATTTATCTTTGAAACACATACAACATGAACCACAAAGGGAAAACTAAAAAATATGAGACAAATTTTGAAACAGGTTAGAAGGTAAAAATTCATTAATATTAATGATTATCTTCATAAACTATAGCAAAATAAAACTTCTAATTCGACTAGAAACTGCACCACTATGTTAGGACTGCCTAAATTTCTAGTATAGATCAGGTATTATATATATTTATTTATCATACTTAGTCGTTGTCTCCCGCGTTAGCGAGGTAGCGCAAGGAAACAGACAAAAGAATGGCCCAACCCACCCACATACACATGTATATA